>CAWVQF010000038.1:0-16652 GCA_963932165.1 Pimpla rufipes
GATCGGAATGGAAAGTGGCGACATCTGTCCTCATCGAACGACCGAATCAGCGGAATCCCGAGACGGTCTGCTAGGCCGAACTGTATCGTGGATAAATTGAGCGCTATGAAGAATACGGTTTGGCTGCGAAAGGATGCGAAAGAAATAACGAGGAACAGAGAGAGAGAGAGAAACAAGGTGGAGAGTAGAAAGGAGCGAGATTACGTTAGGCTATAGGAAGCGAAGGAAAAAGACGCGACGACACCGGAAAAATAAGCGAGAACGAGAAGTCCCAGCGCGATTCTCGTCGAAGGCAGCGAAGGAGCGGAAATTGTCAAAGCCGCGCGCAACACCGGCGGAATTTTATACCGAAGCAAACAGCACGGGGAAGAAATCTCCCCCTCCGCGAAAATGTACGGGAATTACGTGCTCTCGACGAAGGAGCCGACGACATTTGTCAGGCTTATTATTTTCTGATTGCCCCACGTTTATTCGTCCCTCTCTCTCTCTCTCTCTCCATCGACCCCTAACCTCAAAAAGCTGGCACATTTACTCTAACGACTGTTATCAACCTCCTCGCCAGTATTTATCGCGAAGCCGATAATTAATAAATTCCCCAATTTCCCCAACGCGTCGCCCCTGACATTTTCAGGGTTTCCGGAATCTCGCGGAGAATTTTTTCCCGCGAAACCATAAAACTCCGGCTCGTTAATTCCTCAACCACTGATGTTAATTTTTTCTCCCCTCCGAAGCACGAAATTTTCCCACCGGCCCATATAGCCCATAGTAAAAATTAACCGCTCATTTGACTAGTACGAGGCATTAGTGGCTTAAAGAAATGCGAATGGCGCGACGACGAAGAACGAGGCAGCGGAAGCGGAGTGCGGGGGGGGGGGGGGGGAGAGGGGGTAGAGCGTCGTTTGGAGGGGCTGAAGGGAAGCGCTAGTGATGAACGTATATCACAATGGCCACCGCGCACGTAGAAACGTGTGTGAGTGTTGGCGGGGAGCAAGCCCAGCCGGACGAGGAACCGGTGGAAGGACGAAGGGGTAAGCAGGGCTGTTGAGGTACCAGCTGCTACGTCACGTGACGCGCGAGGCGCACCGGCGTCGGTGGTTGTGTGTGTATAGAGAAGCCAGTGGGTTTTTCGCGAACGACGAGCGTCGCGGAGGCCGGGAGGGGGGAAAGCGGGGAAGGGGGTGAAAATCATCGGTATAGACGCAGCGCTGGCGCTATATATACATGATATAGTGAGGTCGAGGCAGCATCGAGCGCGACAACGTCACTACCTACGCCCCCGCGCCGCCAGCGCGCGATCGATGAACGTGGGGTTGGCCCGGTTAAGGTGCTCTCGCAGTTACGCCATCGTGACGGCGGAGTGGGGGAACTCAGCCGCCAGCGCGCTGCATGGACGCGGGTAGAACGGCGGGGAAGGGAGATGGTGGAGGGGGGGGGGAGGGGAAGGAGAGCAGCGTGGCAGAGCGCGGGATTTCAAAACACCCACGCGCTTCCGCAAACGCTTTCGTACGATTTTCGTGAATGGAAACGAAGAACAAAGGAGGCACGTTCCTCCGCTTTTCTTTTTGCCTCTCTCCCTCTCTCTTCGTTTTTTCCTTTCCGTCTGGCCTCGAGATGACGGTGGCTCCCAAATGGACCGCGGAGATCATTGAGGAGCGATGGGGGATTGAAGTGCAGGAATATTGCGGTACTCGCTTTTTTTTATTTTGCTCGCATTTGTGGATCTGAAGATGTATAGTTTCGGGGTGATTTGCGAAATTGCGATGGAAACTGGAATGCTGAAAAATGAGGAAGAATATTTTGTCGATTTTGATGGAGTGAGAATTATTTACTGCAGGTTTTAGGAATAAAAAATGTCGTTTGCATCTTTAGTCGATTACACCCCAGGTACAAATAAATGGAGAGAGATTACAATAACACGAGATAATCCAGCCAGGACACTGAATAATTTTCGTTAATTTCATTTTCAATTTTTCCTTAATATACTCCGTCGCAATTAATAGCCCCAAATTGCGTCTCGACGCCGCAAAAATCAGCCCTCGATCCAGCACAACATCTCCCTACGATTCCGCCATGGCACTGCAATCCCACGCGGCTATTTCGGCCATTACTCGCATTTCCGTCACTCGGCGTCCCCGTCTACCTCCCCCTCAAACTCCGTCACTCACTGTCGCCGGAACCCGATTCCAATTTCCAAAAAAAAAAAAAAAAGAAAAAAGCAAAACCCCAAAGTAAAGCCGGCTGAAAAAAAATGTGCCCGCGTCGTAAAACCATCGAGTCTCTCGTGCTGTCTCAACGGGGACCGGAACGTGCGGCGAGTTACCGCCGGCAGCCAATGGGCGGCCTCGACGCGAGCCGGCGCTCGGCGTCGTCGCCGGTCTTTCTGCCCCTGATTCGAGCGAGACAGCGAGACGCGCGCAGCCCGCGGGCGAGACGAGGAGCGACCGAGGCGACGCGGCGCCTCGCGGTGTGCGCCGCGCGTACCTCCCTTCAGTTTGTTATCGGCGCCCGAACGAGACAGACCCACATTGCACCACGGCGATCAGGAGCCGCGAGGACACCCGACGAAGTAGCCCCCCCGACCGGTCGAGAGCCACGGAAACGCACACGACGACGGCAACAGGAGAGTCGCTCGCGAATTTCTCGCAGTCAACCGGAGAAGCCGACGCGCGCGCGGCTCTCTCGGCCATCGGCCAGCGTAACGCTCGTCGCTCGCTCGCGAAGAAAACGAGCGGGGCGAGCAGCGCGCACAGAGCGGCCGGGGTGACCTAGAGGCGATCGGGGAAAGCGCGCACAACGCGGTATACATGGGTCCGAAATCCGCAAGACCCGCCTCCATACACACCGAGTACAACACCAGCCTGCGCAATCTCAAGAGTATCAAATTTAAGTAATCGACGATTCGCACTGTTGAATCGATAATAATAACAATCGACCGACCAGCCGATCGACCGACAGGGGTATTGAAATTCCGTCGCGTTTACGTCCGAGAGAGAGAGAGAGAGAGAGAGAAAATAAATTTTAATCGCAACGTCGAGTCGCACGAGGGAGTTCCACGAACTCGACGTAAATAAAGCCTTCGAGTGTGTCGATTCGCGGGGGAAAAGGTAAACAACGGGGTTACTTCCAGGCCGTAAACACGGCACATCGATTGTAGCGTCGTTGACTCGGGGCCCCGAGTGTCGTCGCGGGGAGAATATTCAGCGCGCGGAGGGCAGAAAGAAGGAGATCGCAGGCGAGAAAGAGGGAGACGAAAGTTTGAACGCGCGTGGCCGGGGGAAGAGGGGGAAGAGAGGCGAGGGTGCGAAAGTTGGCCACGAGAAATTATCCAGGGCTGTGCTGTACACTGTATCACCTGTACACAATATATAAAACAAATATATATATATATATATAACACGAAGATATATAGCCGGAGGAAAATTGTCAAAGTTTCGCGCGGCACGAAATCGCCGCTGGTGCGTAGGACACACAGCGAAGAGCCGAGCGAGCGGCGCTCGGGCATCGAGGGCGTCTCACGCGGCTCAGTCCTCGGCGGTCACCGCGCGAAGTCGCTGATAATCATCGCGTCGTGTCAATATTTTTATTCGACCGTTTTTTCGTTTTTTTTTCTCTCTCCCGTACGCGCGCGAATTTCGAGCTTCCGCTTTCAGTGACGAGGCCAGACGAACCGAGAGGAGGCGGGAAATATTCTACAGTGCGACAATAAGACCCGAGAGTTTTATTTTTCTGTGAGAATAATAATAATAACGATAATTCGCGGGAAGAAGATCGCGGGGAGAAAATCGGCGGGAATCTGATTGGCGGATCGAGCGGACGCGGCGGCGGCTCGAGATCGCGGGATCCGCTCGCTGGCCGAGGGCCCTCGGGACCGTCGACGACGCCGACGACGAACGCCCGCGCGGCTGCGGCGGCGGCTGAGGGAGGAGGAGGAGGAGGAGGGGAAGCCTAAAGCGCCTCGCGTGTGAGTGAGAGAGACGAGTCGCGCGAGACCCGCGAACGGGGAAGCCAACGATCACCAGCCGCTCCCGCCTCGAGCGCGAAGAGGAAGAAAAATAAATAAATAAGTAAACAAGGGAATAAAATAAAATAAAATAAACCGCCGCACCACAAACACGAGATACATATGTACGAAAAATAAATTGCAAACGCTCAAGAAAACGAAAAAGAGAGAAAAATCGCCGCGAGAGTTCACGGAGTAAAATTTTTGCGGGGGAGACACGAGAGAGCGAAGGAAAAGTGTGGCTGCCGACATATCGAGAGAAAGAGAGAGTCAACGATATTTTTCCAGGATTAAAAATTGTGCGGCTTTCGCGACGGGAAATTTTACGCTGAAGACGCGACGGTGAGAGTGAAAATAAAGAGAGGAAATCGACGATATATACGTGTATATTGTATATATATATATTATAAATGCCTTTAAACTGAGGAATGCCTTCCATCTCGTACGATCGTAATTTTCTAAGCGAAAAGGAATCCACACTGTTCTCGTCGTTAACGTGGTCGTTTGTTACGTCGTAATTAACGCAACGCGGTCGTGATCCAGCGGCTTCTCATCGTGATTCCGTTTGTTGGTCGAAAATCGCAGTGAAATCAAATATTATATTCGAGCAACGACAACCAGTGAGAGAGGGGGAAGGATTCGGCCGTTGGGTCGCTCGAGGATACAACGGATTTGTATTCGGTGGCCGCAGAGGAGGCAGATTTTCGCAGGGGGAAGGGGAGGTAAATAAGGGACAGAGCGTGAGAGTGTTTGTTTGTTTACGAATAACGTCGGAAGGAAGAGGCCGAGGATAACCGTCCGATAATGGTGACCAAGACCGAGAGCACGCGCAACGGCCACGAGTTGGCACCCTTGAACGAGGAGCGTCAGGGTGCCCACAATGTGACCATCGTCGTGACGCCCAATCAGAACGCACCTGCGGGCCAGGATGCCAACGAAAACAGAGCCGCGTGGAGCGGTAAGATGCAATTCTTCCTCAGCATCATCGGCTACAGCGTCGGGCTCGGCAACATCTGGAGGTTTCCGTATCTGTGCCAGAAAAATGGGGGCGGTGAGCATTTTTGTTTTTATACAATTTTGTATTTTTACCATTTTTGTTTTTATATAATTTTGTATTTTTATCATTTTTGTTTTTATATAATTATGTATTTTTATCATTTTTGTTTTTATATAATTTTGTATTTTTATCATTTTTGTTTTTATATAATTTTGTATTTTTATCATTTTTGTTTTTATATAATTTTGTATTTTTACCATTTTTTTTACATCATTTCGCCGTTCTGACGATTTTTGTAATTACCAGCGTCGTTTGTCATGACGTATTTTTTTCCCGGAGGTATTGGAAAAATCGCCAGAGTGGTGGGACAAAAATTTGATGTGCAGAGTCTGGTGATGATTGACAGAATATTGTTTGTGTGAAAAATCGATCGATTCATCGATTTATTGTATTGTATTGTATTTATTTAGCTATTCTTGCTATTACAGCTTTAGAATTTAACAATGGTTCAACATACTTTCAGCGTACAGATCTTAATTTCTTAACTTAACATTTGTTTCTTCTTTGAACATATTCTTTTTTTTCCATTCTTTCCACGGAATACGAGATTAAAAAAATTAATATAAACAATAAATCGATAAGTGAGTGGTCCTTCCACTCACTTAAAATAAAATTAATGTAAACATAAATTAATATAAACAATAAATCGATAAGTGAGTGGTCCTTCCACTCACTTATCGATTTATTGTTTATATTAATTTATTTTATCTCGAATTTCGTTGACATCGAGGATCGACGAATTTCCCATCGTTTGTGTTTCAGGAATTTAAATCGCCATTTCGTTAAATCGGGTGTTCGCGGTCGTTGGGCAAATTGCGCTGATTTTACGTTTCGTTGTTCCCGCGAAATATGAGAATTAGATTGTTTTTATTGATTTCGGGTGAGCAATTATTTTCTTCATCCGCGAAATGCGATATTTTCGGGTAATCAGCGAACCGACGGTAAATTGCAATTAAAGTGGGCGATAATGGGGTCAATAATTATTTTAATTCGCGATATACTGGCCGTGAGGCCCGATCGTTATTTCGGGCCGCGCCGAAATATTTATGACCCCCCCCCCCCCCGAAATGTATCACGTGCTCGGCCCGCGGTTAATGGGTATCAATTTGTGAAATGAAATTTCGGGTATGAAATTCGATTTATTCCCGAAAGGATTTAATCCGCCTCTCTGTCGGGCCGAGCGTGACTTCTGCCGCGCTGGACAGGTGCGAGCGCGGCTATCGGGGGTGGCGGAATGATACGCGGGACACAACCACCACCACAACCACCAAGACGACAAAAGAGTTACATCACAGCTCGTCTGCCGGGTCGGGGAGAGCGATCAATTCCGCACCGTTCGGGGATTCTCTAACCCAGATTCGACTGCCTCTTGTTCGGCTGGGAAAGTCGATAGGCGCGCGGATATATAGGATCCCTATATATCACCCGTCCACTTCCCGGTATCACAATATTGACGATTCTGCGAGCGAGACGGCCCCTCAACCCCATTGTCCGAATTATCGAATCATTTTCGGCCTCCAATTCAATTTATCGACGAATTAGATGCGACTAGTTCGCCTAAAAACACAATAAAATTCATTTAAAAAACTAAAGTTTTGTTCATAAAAAGAAGTCCGAATTATCGAATTATTTTTGGGTTTCCAATTCAATTTATTGAAGAATTAAATGCGACTATTTCGCCTAAAAACACAATAAAATTCATTTAAAAACTAAAGTTTTATTCATGAAAAAAAAAAAAAACGAATCATCGAATTATTTTTGGGTTTCCAATTTAATTTATGCGACTCGGTCACCCAAAAAGATCACGAAAAGTATCAAGTTTCATTCTTTAAAAAAAAAAGTATTCATGGAAATGTAATATTTCAGTCGCAAAAAAAAGTTCCCATAAATGTTTCACCCCCGATAAATATTTATCATTCCTGCAATTCCGTTTTACGGTTCTTTTTATCGTCTTCGAGCTCCCTCAAATTGCTCGTCCTTCCAGTTGCCTTTTTTTTCCCTCGAAGATCGATGAAAATTAATTTTTTACGGCAGAGGACGAGGTCAAGGTCTCGTGGGAACCGGGTCAGGGTGGACGAGTTCGCCGAAACCGATTTTCCCTCGGACCCTTTGGTCCCTTCGACCTCCATATCAGCGCGGCTCCCCCGCTCGGTCGGTACGTGCAGAGCGCGTCTTATCGCGCGCGTCGCGAAACATATGGATTTCGTCGCGATAGAGCGGCCCGCGTGTCTTTGGTTTCGTGCCGCACACGCAAAGGCGCGATTGGATCGTTGACCCGCCGCGCGGTATTGCGGCTACGGCAGTCAGCAAATTTGGGCTACCTGTTAGGCGATCGACGATACGTGGGATATTCCTTCCTTGTTCCTTTCCTTCCTTCCCTCCCCTCCTCTCGCTCCCCTTCGATGAATATCGCGCCACGGTGATTACACACGTTTTATTCGAGTCACGCGTAAGTTCAATTTTTCTTCAACGCGACGACCGACGCTCACGCGCCTCGTTCACTATAAACGTTTGTCGATACATCACTGACGTCACCTTCCTCGATGCGGGGTTGGCTGTTGTATTCGCAATGTGAGCCCTGATAACGTCACGTGGACATATATTAGAAATGAGATTTTATCGACGGGGTGGAAATAAAATTCGCAATTAGTGCGCTTGTGACAGAGTTGTAAATCTCTAATTTTTATAGAAATAAAATTGATGCTACGATTGGCTTTGTAATTATGTTTTTACAATAATAACTCCTAAAGATTGCAATATGATATGTAAACTTTTAAATAGAAGCAAAAAATATTAATTTCCCATAAAACTTTATGGTAATCTTATTGAAAAAATGGAGAAATACTGTTAATGCATTACGAAAATAATGGATGACTGCGTTTGTCCATTTTTCGCACAATTTCTCCCAAAATTTAATTAAAAGTTAAGTTTTTCTTACGGCTATTCAAAAGTTCACATAGCATTTTATAATCGCTACATGTCATAATTACAAAATCGTAACTGGAAAATGAACTGTTGTGTAAACTTTAATTCTTAAAGTAATGGGGATTTACAACACTGGCTTGTGATTTACGTACACAGTGACAAAAAAATCAATGGATCAAATAAATCCAGCGGTCACCGGCTGTCAAATAAATGTTTAGTTAGAGCAATGACATTTTTTGTTTCTTCAACAGTTTCTCGGTTCAGCAGACCAAACGATGGTTAAGGTGAAAAAAAAATATTGTCGAGCTGATTAAATGATTTACTTGACAGCCGGTGAACGCTGGATTTGTTGAATCAACAAATCTCTTTTCCCAGTGTAGAGAGACATTTTTTTCGTAATTTTAATTCTAGCTAAAAATAGTCCAGTGATATTTTAATAAATAATTTTTATATCCTAAGCCTCGAATTCACGAACTGCATGATTATTTTTTATTCAATTTTACAAGAACAAAAAATACAATTAAAAAAACAGATCAAGCTTGAATCGATTCGAATAAAATTTCGCGACTACGTCCGATATTCCTCGACTCAGAGTCGCGTTATCGCGCGGAAACCCTCGGTTACCGCTCGCTGCAGTAATTAACTTTCCGCAATCTTGCGCCATATCGAGCAATCACATCCAACCCCTTCTCGTGACTCGCCGGCTAAGTGGGCCGAAGACAAATTACCGGTACGAGTCGTTTTTGCTGAAAAAATAAATTATCACAATAAATTTACATAATTTTTTATTCGACTTTTTGGATTTTTAATTAAATCAAAGCAGAGTCCGTAAATACCGGTGATTAAGTACTGAATAAAATTCGCGGGAGTTTCTGGTACGGTGAAAACTTTCCATCGGGCTGTAAATCAGGTGGAGAAGAGATATAGATATTCGTGTCTTGCTCGCCTATCGAAATATACTCGTGGAAAAAGACGCTCCACGTGCACCACCACCAACGCTAGAGAGCTACCGAGATTTCTTTCGCCGTGGTGCGTTCGCCATCTATTTTCGACGACTCGCGTTCTCCCGAGTTACATATGTCTGCCATTCACACACTTAGACACGGATTACATATATATATACAAACGTGAGAATATATATTATTCTCGTTGGTGGAACGATATTTCCGTAACCATTTCGAGCTCGTGGCAATTCTGGAATCCCGATGAGCGGGGTATACACCGAGTTTTTCCATTATATATAACCGTGAGGAGGGGGAGGGGAGGGAGAAGCCGTGAATAATTCGAACGTAACCAGAGAGACGGTGCAGTGATAGGCCCTTTACCCTAGTATAGCCAAACGAAGGCTTCCAGGTGCACCAGACACTCCGCAATCGACCCTGCTCTAACGATAGGGAATAATTTTCGAGGGCCTCAGGGAGGAGACATTTAAAAAAAAAAAATGCTGTCTTCGACGTTGTATGCAGCGAAATTGCACGATCGAGTGGAAATACGTAAATTGCCGATAGTCGAGTTAGTCCAGTTCGAGCCGTGAATTGATTTTTTGGGAGAGATAGAGAGGGAAAGAATTAGGTTTTCGAATATTCTATTTCTCAAATTGTCAATTCCTCAAATTTCCATTTTCTCAAATTTTCAATTTCTCAAATTTCCATTTTCTCAAATTTTCAATTTCTCAAATTTCCATTTTCTCAAATTTTCAATTTCTCAAATCTTCAATTTCTCAAATTTTCAATTTCTCAAATCTTCAATTTCTCAAATTTTCAATTTCTCAAATCTTCAATTTCTCAAATATTCAATTTCTCAAATATTCAATTTCTCAAATCTTCCATTTCTCAAATATTCAATTTCTCAAATATTCAATTTCTCAAATTTTCAATTTCTCAAATTTTCAATTTCTCAAATCTTCAATTTCTCAAATTTTCAATTTCTCAAATTTTCAATTTCTCAAATTTTCAATTTCTCAAATTTTCAATTTCTCAAATTTTCAATTTCTCAAATTTTCAATTTCTCAAATTTTCAATTTCTCAAATTTTCAATTTCTCAAATTTTCAATTTCTCAAATTTTCAATTTCTCAAATTTTCAATTTCTCAAATTTTCAATTTCTCAAATTTTCAATTTCTCAAATTTTCAATTTCTCAAATTTTCAATTTCTCAAATTTTCAATTTCTCAAATTTCCAACTTTTTATTATTTATATTTGCATTAAGCTATTTCCACGAAAAAAAAGTCCGCCTGTCGCCGTAACAGGTAGACGTCTCTGCTACACGAAAGAGAAACTGGAAAAGCTGGTTACCATACCACAAAAAAAAGCGACGAGACGTCTCCGTCTTTCTCGCATTCCTGTCATTTCCTAGCGCTCCCCTCTCTCTTTCCCTTATCTATTTATAGTTTAAAAGAGGATTGCATCGGCTCTGCATAGCTTACATCAGGGGGGGTCGCGTGCAAGGCACGCAGCTTAGATTAAAAAGACTTGCATACGGCGCGCGGTAACCAATCATTACGAACCATTACGAGAAAATAATGCTAACCATTTTTTCAAAGCCTTCTGAGTATTCCGTGGTAAACTAAATTTACAGTAAACCACCTATTAACAAAAAAAAAGTAAAACCACCGTCATAACTGTAAAAAAAAGTTGTTGCCAAAATCTCACATCGACATTTTTTTTCCAAAATTCCAAAAAAACCTGCGTGGCCCAAATTAATCGGGGCGCAGGGGGGGAGGGGGCGAGGAAACGAATTTTTAATTTCCTCCGGCCACCATATGCGAGATTCCACTGTAGCGGGTAAGATACCGTGGATTCTCGGTTATGTATACGCGGAGCGAGAGGAAGAGAGAGAGAGAGAGAGAGGGAGACGTAAGTGCTGCTGACCTTTCCGTAGCAAGCAGCGGAGGGTGTATTGATCGATCCTCCGCGACAACAGACACCAGAGGCTCGTCGCGTTGGTATAGCTACGCTCGGTGGATAGCCCGAGCTCTGTGCCCGCGCTACATTGTCGTAGGGCCGCGTATCGGACGTACGTGCAACACGTTCGTCCGCCGATAGCGACGCGAGGCGTCGCGGGGCCTTCGTGGGTCTGATGAATCGTGAGCCCCACACGGTGTGTGGGCTGCGCGTTTACGTGCAGAGCGGGTATTCGTGATTGTCGCTCGTAAAATATGTGCTCAACCCCCGACGCTCCGTCCCTCTGGTGGGCGGGCGTTGCAACCGATATCGCTGAGCGCGGCACAACCTAGAACTTGAGTCCTTGGCTGCCGTGGCCCGAGCGCCAGTGTGTCGGTGTGTCTACGTAAATAGTCTCCACGGCTTTTTCATCCGCGCATTCTTCTTCGCTCGTTTCGTTCCGGATCTACCTAATGCATACCCGGTGCACAACGTAATACTATGATGGCACGGTCAAACAAGACCGCTTTTGTACCCTCGCTGTGCTCGGCGCACTCTGTGTTGGTTGAAGATCGACACTAATGATCCCATTCTCTAGGAGACTCGGCATCTATGAATAGACGGATCCGCTTGCCAGAAATAGTCGCGGGGAGGAGAGAATGAAAGCGGTGATAATAGTTCCCTGACGCATCGAGATTTCTCGCGGTTTGGATACCGGGATGTCGAAATGTGACGAGGAAATATCGAGCGTGATCGAATTATGGAAATATCGAAATATCGAGCGAGATCGAATTATCGAAATATCAAAACATCGAGCGAGAACGAATTATCAAAATCTCGAAATATCGAAGTATCGAAGTATCGAAATATCGAATTATCGAAACACCCAAGTATCGAATTATCGATGTATCGAAATATCGAAATGTCGAAATATCGAAATATCGAATTATCGATGTAGCGAAATATTGAAGCATCGAATTAATAAAATATCGAAATATCGAATAATCCAAATATCAAATTATCAAAATATCGAATTATCGAAATATCGAATAATCCAAATATCAAATTATCAAAATATCGAATTATCGAAATATCGAATTATCGAAATATCGAATTATCGAAATATCAAATTATAGAAATACGAAGCTAACGAGCGACATTGAGAATTAGCGAAACGTTATCACGACCACCAGCTGGTTTATGCGCAACAATAGATGTCAAACCTTCGCGTCGCCGTTACCGTAATTAAAAGTGACGCCTGACGCGAAGATTAAATACCGTCGGAATATATAGAGGCGCCAGCAGCGCGCACCCGTTCTTATTATGCGCCTGCGTCGTCGTCGATCGAGAATTTACAAAACCGGGTAAACAGATTTAGCAATTAAGGTAACCCGTCCAAGGGGGAGGGGGAGGGGGGCACAGTCTTAAACAACAATAAACTCGCGAATTGGTACCGGCACGAGGCTCATTGTCTTTTGTACCTATACAAAACCGGGAATCCGTTTGCCGCCGTGTCTCGCTTATCCACGCGCTCGAAAATGAGTCATTACCAAGCGATAAATACACGATGTAACGTGACGCGGAACTCGACACTCGCGGCCTGTAGGTCTTGGCTCGAGCGTTCCTCGGCGGCTCGAGAGACCTCCAAGGCGCATAAATTGTCCACGCAATGTAAAAACGCAAATTTCCCACTTTTTCGTCGCGATAGATGATGTTGAAGTTTGCATCGTTGAAATGCAACGAAATTCAGAAAAAAAATTAATTCTAATTAACCCAAATAATGAAATTAGGTATAAAAAGTCATCATAGCAATTAGTTGCAACGATGATTCTTTATACCTAATTACATCATTTGGGATAATTTTAAATTAATTTTTTTTCCTGAATTTCGTTGCATTTCAACGATGCAAACTTCAGCATCATCGCGATAAAATTTATCGGTGTTACGTGTTGTCGCACGGAGGTCAAGAAAAACAGGACAAATACAATGTCGTTAGGTACTCGCGGAAAATATCCGGATTATTACCAGCTTCGTCCGGTTACGGTTACTCGAATACCGGAAGTGAAACGTCTAACGAGTAATTATAACCGTATCAAGCTCGTAACGCAGCGACTGGCAACGGTTTGTGGGCATGGGGGAAAAAACATCAGTATCATTTCCGTACGTCACCGGAAAAGTGATTGATGTTCGGGTAAATTAAAATACATAAGTTTTGTACACATTTTTCTCTAGAAAATCATATTTTTTATTCTCATCGTTCTCGTGTTATTCCTGCCTAAACCAACGATACAAATTACAGCGACAGAAAAACCGAGAAAAAAAAAAAGATTGCTGCAACGAAACGAGTATTTATTTTTTATTTTTTTATTTTGTAAGACAAATTAAAAAAAATCATTAAAAATATTTCGTTTTAACAAATAAAAATTTTCAAGCTAAATCATATTCTATTATTGCATCATCGTTTCACATAAATTTCAGGAGAGAAAAAAAATTCCCTGATTTTACAAAAAAAATTAAATAACATAATTCACTCCGTCCAGAAATCGGAATAATTAGGGTATTTTTTCGCAAATCGCGCGGCACCTGAGAGATCGACGACGGAGTTCTCGGCCGCTTAAAATAAATTTTAAGAAATCATATGAAAAATATTTCTTTTTAAGAAATTTAACTTTTCAAGCTAAATCATATTCTATTATTGCATCATCGTTTTACATGAATTTCAGGAGAGAACAAAAATTCCTTGATTTTACAAAAAAAAAAATTTTTAAATAAATTCATTCCGTCCAGAAATCAGGATAATTAGTGTATTTTTTCGCAAATCGCGCGGCACCTGAGAGATCGACGACGGAGTTCTCGGCCGCGTTCGCGACCGGCGGTTCGCACCAGTGGAAATTTCCACGAGAGGAGGACAACGTACCGATCGATCTCGCGCGCTCAGCCCCTATTGTCAGGGCACGTGACTACCGGCCATGTGCTTCGCGCTCGCGACGAGCCGTCTGTCTCGGCCCGCGCGGCTCGCGTTTTCTCCTTTCGCAATCTCTCGGCTCCGCCGGCCTCTCTCGCTGACCGCCCGTTCCGCACGGTCTTCCTCTCCTTTCGCCTCGGCTCGGCGACGACAACAATTTCGCGCGCGAGCCACGCGACACAACCACCACGACCCATCGTCGTCACCGTGATTCTCATCCCCCGACGACCGCGCACAATTGGCACGAGCGAATCTGCAGTTATCGCGGTTGGGCGGACAGCGAGTAGCCGTGAACTTGTAACGGAATATAACGTAGCGTGTGGGAAATAAATAGATGCTTTATCCTCGTTGAATTTTTTTCCGCAGCTCGCGCCAGACAGTTAAATGTTTTTTTTTTTTTGCATTTTTTAAATTTCATTTGAATAAAAGACTTCATAACGTACAGGGTGGGAAATAAATAGATGCTTTATCCTCGTTGAAGTATTTTTCCGCAGCTCGCGCCAGACAGTTACATGTTTTTTTTTGTTGCATTTTTTATATTCAATTTGGATAAAAGACTTCATAACGTACAGGGTGGGGAATGAATAGATGTTTTATCCTCGTTGAAATTTTTTTCCTCAGTCTGCACCAGACAATTAGTTGTTTTTTTATTGCATTTTTTTAATTCAATTTGGAAAAATAACTTCATAACGTATATTGTGGGAAACAAATACATGTATTTTATCCTCGTTGATGCTTTTTTTCCGCAGCTCGCGCTAGACAGTTAAATGTTTTTTTTTGTTGCATTTTTTTAATTTAATTTGGATAAAAGACTTCATAACGTACAGGGTGGGGAATGAACAGATGTTTTATCCTCGGTACATTTTTTTCCTCAGTCTGCACCAGACAATTAGTTGTTTTTTTTTGCATTTTTTAAATTCAATTTGGAAAAATAACTTCATAACGTATAGAGTGGGAAACAAATACATGTATTTTATCCTCGTTGATGCTTCTTTTCTGCAGTTCGCGCCAGGCAGTTACATGTTTTTTTTTGTTACATTTTTTAAATTCAATTGGAATGAAAGATTTCATAACGTACAGGCAGAAGTATTTTTCCGCAGTTCGCGCCAGACAGTTAAATGTTTTTTTGTTGCATTTTTTAAATTTAATTTGAATGAAAGACTTCATAACGTACAGGGTGGGAAATAAATAGATGCTTTATCCTCGTTGAAGTTTTTTTCCGCAGCTCGCGCCAGACAGTTACATGTTTTTTTTGTTGTTGCATTTTTTATAGTCAATTTGGATAAAAGACTTCATAACGTACAGGGTGGGGAATGAATTGATGTTTTATCCTCGTTGAAATTTTTTTCCTCAGTCTGCACCGACAATTAGTGGTTTTTTTTTTTGCATTTTTTAAATACAATTTGGAAAAATAACTTCATAACGTATAGTGTGGGAAACAAATACATGTATTTTATCCTCGTTGATGCTTTTTTTCTGCAGTTCGCGCCAGACAGTTACATGTTTTAAATTCAATTTGAATGAAAGACTTCATAACGTACAGGCTGGGAAATAAATACATGTTTTATCCTCGTTGAAATTGTTTTCCTCAGTCTGCACCAGACAATTAGTTGTTTTTTTTTGTTGCATTTTTTAAATTCAATTTCGAAAAATAACTTCATAACGTATAGTGTGGGAAATAAATACATGTATTTTATCCTCGTCGAAGTTTTTTCCGCAGTTCGCGCCAGACATTTAATTGTTTTTTTTTTTTTGCATTTTCTAAATTTCATTCAGAAAAAAACTTATCTTCATATCGTGTAGTGTGGGAAATAAATAGATATATTTTATCAGCGTTAAAGTTTTATCTACACTTCGCACCACTGAGTTAAGTGCATTTTAACCGCACTTTTAAAATTCAATTTGGAAAAATGTTTGACCACATTTAAAAACAGGAGAAGAAAATATATTTTTTTAATTTTTATTTGACGATATAAAATATTCTTTGCTGAAATTGTGGAGCAAAGGATGATTATCACGTGGAACGCGAACAGCGATCCGCTGTTAACAGCAGCCTGGAGGAAATTAACGAACAATGCGGTTGTCATGGGTAATGAGGAAGAAAAACAGAAGCCGTTTAACGGTCCAGTGTCCTGGCGGGATGCACGAGACCCGGCGTAGTCGGGTCCGCGGCGCCCTTTTGAACTTTGCGAGGGATGCTAGCGAGGCTACAGGGCGCGAGAATGCGAGAGGGACGGAGAGAAAGTGAGAGACCGAGCGAGAGAGAGCGACATCAGGGTTGCAATGCGCGCTCGATCAATACGAGACACTCTGGCTGCTTGGCCAAAGTGGAAGGGAGAGCGAAATAAAAAAAACCGTGTGATGTACCAACGACGAGTGGAACTCTACGAAGAGGCCGGGAGATGGAGATAAGAAGGGCGGACTTCGCTGGAATAAAAATACAGTGAATAAAATTAATCCCATTCGTTGTACAAAAAAAATCTTTAAATTGCTACTTTTTGAAAAGAAAAACCTTAAACCGATTTAACATTTACTTGATATACTTAAAGATATTGTAAAAATAACAAATTAACACAAAAATAATGGCAAAAACACGAAATTACTTTTGTGTCGGCGGATCAGCTGCAAGATTTTTTTTACACACGAAAATATCCAAAAACCCGCAACCGAGAGACAAGAAAAATAATTGCAAAGAGAAATCCACTTTTTTTGAAAGACTAATCTATTTTTTTCATGTTTGTACAGGGTCAGGAGGAGGCAAATCCAGTGCAACAGACAGAGAGAAAAATCAATGAGCGAGCTAAGCCGCGACCGCTCGTAAGAA
>CAWVQF010000042.1:0-12134 GCA_963932165.1 Pimpla rufipes
AGACGCAAACCGAAAAAAAAACCGGGTGTTGATAGAGATAAACATGTGATAAGTCATTGTGAATGAAAAGAAGAGAGAGAAAAAACAAAGCGACGTCGCGGGGAAAAATAGTGGGATGGTTTTTCTCGAGAAGGCGAATTGACGTGGGGACGTATCGCGAGGGAGGGGCTCCTCGAAGCCACGCGAATATCTTTCGCACAGGAAGGTGAATAGTAATAATATGCTGCGCGATTACACATAAAACACACTAACACACACACATACACACCCACATAAAACACACACACACACACACACACACACACACACACACACACACGAGACGCAGAGGACATTCGATTTCACTTCTGTTTTATGAGGATGAGAGCAACGAAGGACTGTCTGTAGTGAGTGTGCGAGGCTGTGTGAGCGAGTGCATGGAAAAGCGAGATAAGCGCCGAGCAAAGACGACGATTTTACTCAAAAAGACTTTGCTGCTTTTAAACGATTAAAAGTTACAAAAATGACACGAAAAATACGACGAAAAAATAAGAAACATTAATCACGGACTCGTTCCTGTGTGTGTGTGTGTGTGTGTATGTTTGTGCGTGTGTGTTGTCGCGTGCGTCTTCTTCTGACTCTTCGTGCGATGTGTGAATGGTGAGAGTGCGTCGAAACGATTGTTATTAACTAGCATGCGTGTACATATTTATACTATATATATATTATACTAATAAAATCCGATATAATATATATATATATATGGTGTAAAGAGAAGATGAGAACGAGGAAGGCGAGAAATAACGAGGGACAGCGTTTGATCGTGGAGGGGGAGGAGAATAACTGGTGGCTCTATCCTCGCATGACCGCCGTGCAGACAGGTATTCCATGAATATTTGGACCGCACATCATGTTACTTTATTCAAATAATTAATATTATTACTTATATCATGAATAATAACGATTAACACATACACACGCAAGGAGATTTGGTTGGCTGTTTCCTATTCAGAGTGAATGAGAGAGCGAGCGAGAAAGAGAGTGAGAGGGAAGGAAGTCAAAGTGGAAAAGAGAGAGAAAGAGAAAAAGGCAGACTATGGAGCCAAGTGGGAGATTTTTGCTGGGCCGCGCGAGCCACAAATACGCATCGAGCGATTCTCATGCCCGGCGTGGACGCGAGCGAAAATATGTACCCGGAGTTACTCCCAAAGTTACAACACGAGTCGTACTGCTCTCCCATCCGTTAAAGAAAAGAAAACTTTTGTCCTCTCTGTATTGTACGTAATAGAATCGAAAAAGCAATTCTTCGGGGAATCCCCCTCCCCCCGCGTGTCCTCTCCTTCTCCTTTTCCTCCCTCTCCTACGGACAGACCCTCCGCTATACCCCCGATCAGTATCGTCATCCTCCCCTCTTCGACCGTGGTTTCCGCGCCACAATTATTATACATAGTCATTTTTCGTGCTAAAAGGAAAAGAAGACGAGTGAAAAAAAAACCCACAATCGATTCATATAATCGGATGATCGAACATTTTTAAACACTAAGCATCATAATATTGTACGGACCTGATCATTACTAGTTTCTTTACTCAATTTGTTTTATATATGTACGTTATATAGAGATAATTATGAAAATAGAAGACTAAGTTATTTTATCAAGTGCCCTTGCTTTGTATTATAGTAGTCGCGTCTGTCGACACGATCGCAGCTTTTGGGAGTACTAGGCGAGAGCGTGCGAGAGAGCGAGAGGGAAAAGAGAAAAGAATCCGAGTTGTTAAAATGAGAGTTAAAGAAAGCGCGATTGAGAGAATGATAAGGAAAAAATGAAACGAAGCACACGAAAAGAAAAATGTTGTAAGTTTGTTGGTACCTATTGCAGGCATTACGTTCATGTCTCAGTACCAACGCGATTGGCAGAGTGTGGTCAGAGGAGAATACATTACAAGTCCTGAACAGTGTCTACTGGTACGAATCTCAATACGTTTGCCACGACATAATACGCCCACTTCAAGATTCCTATCCTGCGAAACCCCTCAAGGCAGTCCTGTCCAGAGCTGTTATTTCGATCCACCCTTTTTTCAAATTCTTTTCCAAGATTATTTTTTAAAATCTGTGCGCCAATTTTGACGTCTTATGCGGCGTTCTGTCATGTTTAGTAGAGACGCAGTCGGGTGAGCCTTGTGGCTAAAGGACTAGCGATCATCATTCCTTGGCGCTAATTTGCACAAAGTTATGGATACTAAGTGATCGCCTGGAAGTTACCTATAGATTATCGTGTATCCACTAACTTATCTTTGAGGACAGTTAATTGCTTCGCTGACACTTTCTGAAAGTTCAGCGTTTCTCATGATATATCAAAGCTATTGGCCCGATTCCAACATTCAATTTCAATCTCTAGGTATCTGCAAAAAAAGGACGTCATTCCTTATTTAAGAATCGCTCAACTTCACGAAACTCACGAAATTCACGAGTTTCACGAAAGTCCTACTAACGAACGTGCTGTCGAAATTGAAAAAGCGGGCACAAGATTACAGAACTTTTTTCTTTCTGATTAATAGGGGGAATCGGGGGAACGTTGAGTAAGATTCAATTGTCTCAGCGGACGTAACCTCAAATGATTGCTTTATCCGTACAGGTTTCTTATCTCTCTGATTTACAGGAACGTCGCGGGGCAGGTTGTCGAAAGCGAAGAACACGAGAGGACTCTTACGATGTCGAAGTTTACAGTTTTATTCAAAGAAATTCGATATGTAGCAGATGTTGAATTTCATTTATATTTATATATCACATTCGCACTTCATACAACCACGTTCGTTGATAATTCTACTTAATTTTCTGGCATGTCTCTCTTCTTTCAATTTCTTTATCGATTTTTTTTTCTTTCTTTTTTTTCAATTATTTTTCATTGTTTTTATATCAGAAACACTGGTCGGTACTCTAATAATATTTCGAAAACGCTAAACAGTACTACAGTCTTATTACGTCACACTTTATATAATTATCGTACAAACGAGTTTCTTTCTCGCAGAGTAGAAATCGATTCCGTACGCCGAGTTTGTGGTCGTTGGTATCAAACCAATTGCGCGGCGGCGGGGTGGAGTCAGGGAAGTAAAAAATGAAAAAAGAAAAAAGAAAGTACAGTTAAAGGTAATTACGACTTCGTCTTCTGTGTTTGTTGATACAATTATAAATAATAATAAAACATTGGATGGGGGATCGGAGAAGAACGAGTCCCCGCGATTGTTCGGACCTCGGCGTGCCGCCGTTCACACCTTCCTCGTCTTTTGTTGCAAAAATATATTTTGAAATGGTTCTTTGTGGCTGCACAGCGGCGCCGGATACGGTTCGTCGTGTGCTGGTAAAAATTATTAACTTAATGTCTCACGAGCCTGCGCGTCGCGCGTGTCTCTCAATCGGATTCGTCGTCCGATTTCAGCGCGTACGATACTGGCTTGCGTGCGCGACCTCCTGTTTTTCTCACTCCCTGCGGCGAATCGTCTATACTGTCATCGTTTGATCCCGATTTTCTTGCCTTCTTCTTAGGTTGCTAAGACAAACAAGAATTGAAGAATAAAGCGATTTTATAACGAACTTTGTTTGCCTTATAAAGCTTTTTCAATACTTACGGTAGATATCTTCTTCGACGAGAACATGTCTTCGGAATCCGAGCCGGAGGACTGCGAGGACTTTTTCAATTGTCTCTTGACTCCTTTACTGCTGCCGCCACCGTTCTCAGTTTTCTTTTTCGCCGGAGCTGAATGAATCAATGGCGAAATTACATAAAATTACGAAGTGAGAGATATTTCGCGTGATATTCATTTGTATACCATTTGAAAAATGTATTGACAGAAAAATGAGAAAATTATTTATAACATCATAAAATATTCGAAGATAAACCTGCCTCTGCTTTTCTTAGGAGGTTTTACAGGCGAGTCCTCGCTCGAGGACACGATGGCGGGTTTGTCGGTCCGTCCCGTGGACGGACTACCGATCAACGAGTCAAACAATTCCTCGGAGCGATCTATAATAAAAAAGAATAAAAACAACTCATCAGTAAACATTTGCGACAAAATTGTAGCAGTATATGTATGTAGCACTTACGCTTCGACGGCGGAGTCTTTTTGTCGATTTGCATATCCTCGTCGGAATCGCTATCCAAGGGTATCGGAGAGTTCGCTTTGGGTCTCCTAAAGTAAAAACAAAAAAATCAGGAACAAAATAAAAAGTTTTTGCGGAAAACCATTAATCACGCTTCAACAATTGATTTTTTTTCACTCACTCTTCTGGTTCATTATTGGGCAATAATTCTGGTTCGGAACCCGACGAAAGGTTGCCGTCCTCGTCACTGCTCAGATTGTACTTCTTAGTGGCAGCTTAAAAGTGATGAAGATCGTGAGTATTTATAAAACAGAATTATACGGTTTAATCCCTCAATATTTTTAAATGGTAGACTTTGTTTTAATTCCACAACGAAGTGAAAATATCGTTGCTTTGATGATGACGCATGGAATAACACAACCTTTCAAATGTTGTGTTATTATAAAAAAGCAGTCGATCTATTCATTGTGAGCGCAAAATCTGTGACACTTGAGGACGCAAGTAAAAAAACAAATACTGTTATCACTTACATGTCGCAGCCCTACGCGGATTTCGTGGAGCCCGAGGAGGTGATAAAGTATTGAAATTGATTTCTTCGTCACTGTCGTCAGAGCTGCCGCCCTTGCTCTTCTTTTTGACAGGCTTGAAGGGAAGCGTGGATTGTTTACTGCCTCCGGCTTTCTTCGTCTTTTTGTCCCCGACGTTTCCGAGTCTATCATCCAACGGCTTTGCTCCCGATTCCACCAACGCGTCGAACTCATCCTTCTCCGCCTTTTCGGGTTTTTCCTTCTTCTGCGGAGTAAAAATGTCATGTTTTCGATATTTTGCAGTTCACCAAAAATCAAACAAGCAAAATTATATACATTTGTTAAACATATTTCGTTAAATTTTTAAAGATAAAATTGGTTTAGATTCACTTAATTTTCAAACATGCTTCCGACATGTTGCTTTCCTTAAAATAACTAGGAGCTTTTGACGAATAGAACAAAATAACGAGTGTTCATTTGCAGGCATAACGCGTTTTTTCGTTGGTCGATTCACCCTGTTTATCGTACGTACCACTCTTGGCGGTTTTTTAACGCCGTCCTTCTTGTCCTTCACCACAATATCCGCCTTCTCTATTCTCTTTTTTAGATCCGCGTCGATGGTCGGAACGATACGACGCAGTTCGTCCTTGTAGATCTTCGCTGAAGGCTTTTTGATGTTCTGCTTTGACTTGCTCTCTTCCTTCCTCTCTTTCTCTTCAACCTGCGATCACATTCAGTGTAAACGTGAGTAGACGAAAAAATACTCGGTGCATTTTCAAAGAGGTTTTGTTGAAGCATTCCGGTAAACTGATTTTACGCCGCTTCTTACAAACATAGAGGGCCGCTCTGGCGATAAACTTTAAGATGTGATTATATTAAATGAGCATTCTGCGCCTAATTGGCCTACCTTGTTCAACTCGGCCAGTAAAATGTCCAAGTCGTCCTTCCACAAGGACGTCGGTGTTTTTGCCTGGAGCCGTTGCAACTCCTTCAGCTTGTCGCCCTTTTGCTTCAACAATTCGTCCTTTCGTTCCTTTGTCAGGCTCCACATAGTCATTCCGAGTAGATAGTCGAAATTGTCCTTCTCTATTTCCGACGCGGAGGTAGCAGCTTCTTCCCCATTAGCAGCTGCCTCTTCCTCCTGTGAGAAAAGGAAGACAATGTTGCCGCGTTAGGAAACCTCAATAGGCTAGCATTTTGTATCCTCGTGTGATGCTAATCCATAAATGTTTCGGCAAAACGATTGTGCAAAAATTCTGCATCCCCGACACTGGTGTCGACCGATAACTTACTTGAAAACTTTCCTTTCGTTGCCAAAGCACAATAAATGTAATTACTGGATTAGTAAACTACACCGAAATCGAACGGCAGATAACTGTTTTTCGTAATTTCGCGAAAGAACCGTACTCACCAGGGTTTCCTCCCGATTCTGGCTCAATTTCCACGCGACCACCGGATCCGACTGATAGTCCCGACGCACGAGTTCCGCGATCATCTCCGTCTTCTTCTTGTTCTCGATTATGAGATCGCCGTCGCACTTCTCGCATATGAATCTCGCTTGATTCGTGATCTTCGCCGCCTCGGCCTGCAAAATGCCCTCCAGGTAGTCCTTTCTCTTCTGATAACCGTCCATTCGCACTTTGTAAAAGACTCGCATTATCTGCAGCACGTTGTCGTATTTCTTGAGGCACTGATTCTCGTCGAAGGCACACTATAAGACAAAAACAAGAAAAAATCAAGTATCACAATCACACGAGTAAATGTTGTGACAAGAAATGAAATCGTTGGGAAAACCATCGTCTCGGGACTTGGAGGGTTGTAACTGACCATCGATGTTATGGACGTGGTAGTCTGAAGCTTGAAAGCCTTGTGAAGACCTTCCTTCTCGAGTTCGTAGAGTTTGTCGCGAGGCACCGTTACGACGAAGTGCACAGCGGTGTCGGTGTTGTACTCTTTGTAGTCGGTGATTATCGAGGGAGTTTTGTCGCTTCCGTGGAGCATCGGCTCCAGCACCGTCTCCTTGTACGCCTGAGTCCAAGTTCCGATCGGGAGCTCCGTTATCTCCACCTTGTCGGGCCCGATCACCGATATCTCGCCGCTGTAGACGTACCTGAAGTCTCCGCAGCTCTCAATCGTTCCTTTGAAGTTTTTGTAAAAAGGCACCTACGCGGCAAAAATCAAAAGAAGTGAAATATTAGTTTCACATTCACAATTTCGAGAAAGTTCATTTAATTTTGTAAAAAAGAAGGGGAAAAAAAAAAACAAGAACGAATTTTGTTATCGAGAAAATATTGAGAAAGAATTATTATTGATTACCATCGGTTTTGGTTCATCTCCCTCGATCATTCGGTAAAGATTTTCGATGATCTCGCGAGGATTGTAATTCGGTATTTTGGTCATCCAGCCGGTACCAATGCCGTCCGCGCCGTTGACCAGGACCATCGGTATTATTGGCATATAGTACACCGGCTCGATCTTCTGATTATCGTCGTACTCGTACTTCAGAAGGGCGTCGTCGTGTTTGTGGAATATGTGTCTCGCGAGAGGACTACGGAGAATCGTGGGACAGTTAAACATATAATTAGCGCACCATCCAAAATTAATTACTGTGATTTATATTCTGATAAACATGGTGGCCAGTTTATTCCAGGACGAAATTCCCCAACTTTCTCTTTCCTCGCGAAAACAGTAAAGTAACGACAGTGAAATGAGGTATCGCACTTTCTTTTTTCTTGACTAACTGTAAAATCCTCTGATATTTCGCGATTTTCATTGACCATGACCACCATGAATTTAACCGCTCTGCTCCGCATAATCGTTTGCTTACCTCAGCATCGTGAAAATGTAACGAGGACTCGCGGAATCTTTTCCTCCCGAGAGCCTCGTGCCGAATTGACCAATCGGCTGGAGCAGATTAATGTTGTTGCTGCCGACGAAGTTTTGCGCCAAATTTATGATCGTCGCCATGAGGGACATTTCGCCGTGATGGTAGGCCGAGTGCTCGGCAACAGCACCCGCCAATTGCGCCACCTTTACTTCGCGTTTGTCGGCGCGCTTCATACACGTGTACAAGACCTTCCTCTGACCGGGCTTGAAGCCATCTATCATGTTCGGTATCGAACGCACGTTGTCGTAATTGCTGAACAGCACGAGCTCCACGTTTATAAAGTCCGAGTACGTCACTGCCTTCGTGTCCTTCTGGTAAAGATACTTTTCGCCTAGACCTATCTCCTTTCGCCTCTTCGTCTCATCCATGTGATTCGTCAGCCAGTCCTTTCGTTGGTCGACGCACTTCTTACTGAAGGCCATTATAATGTTGTTGTCGTCGGCCTCGCCGTCGTAAGTGAAGCGTATTCTGTGCCTCGCCATGTTCTCGAAGTACTCCTTCGCCTCTTTCGCAGTGGACGTACCCAAACCTGTGGATTTTACGTTTTTCATTTAGTCATTTTCATTCAATGTCTCGACGACATTATCGGTATGAATGGGCGACTCTCGAGGCGCAAGTGTATCATGAAAAATAAAAACCTTTGTAGTATTTGATCTTGTACGTGTGAAAATTTTCCGTTTCTTTCTTCCAGGCTTCGAACTCAGGCAGCGAGAAAAACGAGAGAACATTGCTTCCCTTGGTCGCTTTTACGATGGGCGTTATAAATTCTTCTATAAAGTTTAGTTTCAGCAGTGACGGCCAGTTGTGGTGAATGAAGTTTATCAGCAGACCTTTTATGTGAGAACCGTCCTGGAATGAACAAATACAACAGTGAAAATCGTTAAGTATCACGACAAAAAGTGCCTAAAATAAAATAATCTAAGTCTCAACATGATAAATATTAAGTTTCGAAAGATAGCAGTGTAAAGTAATCGAATGTGTCATTAGAATAAATATTTATAAAAATATAAATAAAAAAACGTTGAAAAAAATGGTATATTCTGCGAAAAATTATGGAACAACAAGTAATCCTGGATATGAGAAAATAAATAATAAAAAATGTAAGTGTCACGACGAATAATTAATAAAGCACCTGATCCTGATCTGTCATGATCATCATCTTTCCGTATCGAAGAGTCTTCAAATCCTCCCTCGTCTCATACTTCTTTTTGTACTGGAGTCCGAGAATCTTGATCAAGTTGTTTATCTCAGCGTTCTCGAGAATCTGCTTGTGTGTCGCCTCTCGTACGTTAAGGATCTTACCTGAATTCACAAAGTGTTACGTTCAACTGGTGACATCGATCTTTGAATTCCTGATTAAATTATTGCAATATTATTTTCGTCTGTACCGACCCTTCAACGGGAAAATTCCGTATTTGTCGCGGCCGATCGACGCAATACCCGAGACGGCCATAGTTTTAGCTGAGTCTCCCTCAGTGAGGATAAGAGTACAGTCCAGAGACTTGGCCGTGCCTGCGTCGTTGGCATCTTCGAGCTTTGCTATACCTTGCAGCTTTCTCTGCTTCGACTTTGGTCCTAGTTTTTGAAGTTGGCTGTCAGCTTTGAACTTTGCCCACGATAACACCGCCTCCACTATACCGATTTTCGTCACCTGTTAAACGAATATCGAATTTTCAACAACTGTTTCCAATACTTTTCTGGCAAAATGATTGCTACATTTTATAAATACTTCAACGAACGGTGGATTGAATTTCGGCAGAAATACTCACAGTTGCTATAAATTTCTCGGTAATAGTGCATTTGGAACCAAAACTCTTTGCTTGAAGAGTCATGTTTTCCTTGGTCTGTGAGTCGAAAGTCGGATTGTTGATCAAACAATTGACAAAGACCCACAGGTGATTCTTCACCTGAAAAGGCTTTATCGCGATTCCTCCCTTGTTCTTCTTTTTGAGAGTTTCGATGAGATTTTTGACTATCACGTCCGTGACATGATCGACGTGTCGTCCGCCCTGCAAACATAAAGAAGCATCTATAGAATCTTCCTTCACCTTAGTGAATTTTTCAACCAGTTAATCGTCATAAAATTATACCTTTGTGGTAGCGATACTGTTGACGAAGGACATTTGCTGGAATCCTTTGTCTGAGAGCGTAACCGCGACCTCCCAACGCTGGCCGCAGGCCTCGTAAGCGACTTTCAGCGGGTTTCCGATGTCGTCCTCTTTTCCTTTCACGTAAAGGTCGACGTAGTCTTTGAAATTTTTCACCGGAACCCTCGTGCCGTTGAGAAAAACTTTGACGCCTCTCGACGAGGCTGCCACGTCGTAAGCACGCCGAGACATGAGCGCAACGATGTCACCGTCAAGAGATTCCATCTTGAATTTCGGAAGATCCGGGGAAAATGTGACTTTCGTGAAGTCTTCGCCGAAGAATTCCTTGACTCTCGGCTCACTCGCTTTTCCCATGTTGTTGCCCCAAGTCTGTCGAAAAATGTCGAGTCTTCTTCAACTGATGAACTACATATACTAGTTTCTTATTACGCACGGAAAAAAGTATTGGTTGGATGTGCTTCACACCATGAATTGACTTGAACCAACCAATTATTTGGTTGAGTTAACAAATTAACAAATTAGCAACTAAATAATTTCGTTTAACAACGAACTTATTTGTTGGTCGCAATTCATTTGATCGCCTAAATCCTATTAAACTACATTAGTTGTTTAGACCAACTAATTATTTTTCTTTGTGAATAAATTGATGATGACGCTGATAAAACACTCAACGAATGAATGCAAACGGCGCGAGATTTTCGATCGGTAATTCAGAAAGATATTTATACCTGCTTCAAACTCTTCTTGTACTCCCTCGAGGCGGTTTCGACGGTGAATCGATGACTGAAGATGTTGCAAAGTTTGGCACCGTAGCCGTTTCTACCGCCGGTGACTTTCTCCTCCTCGTCGTCGTAGTTCGACGACGTCAGTAGATGACCGAATATCATTGTCGGAACGAACATGTTCTCGTCCTTGTGAATCGCGACTGGGATACCCTTTCCGTTGTTCCACACGGATATTGTGTTGTTCTCTCTGCGACAAATAAATATTTTTAAATATTTATTTTTAAATATTTTTAAATATTTTTAAATATTTTTAAATATTTATTTTCCTTGCTTCATTCAAAATGTCCCCAACTACATGATAATAAATGTACAACTTTACTAACTTATAAGAACCAATTTCAATTGATATCGTTTGTACAAGAGTCATTCGCATTTAGCGTGGATCACTTACGCGTCTATGTCTATTTTGATCATGTCCATTTTTGGATCGCGCTGCTTGTTGTCAGCCGCGTTAACTAATATCTCATCGAATATCTTGTACAAGCCAGGAACATATTTGATTTCCTTCTGAATCATCATCTCCTTCTCCTTGTCGAAGATCCACATAAGCTCTGTGACTGGCTCCACCGAACCGATGTACGAATCAGGTCGCAGCAATATATGCTCCAACTGTGATTTCTTCTGGTATATACCCTCGATCGTCTTCTGCTTTGGCCTGGCAGCATCGCCAGAGCCATTGGGTACCGCGGTACTCATTTTGCTGAAGTAAATTCTTGTGCCACTGCAAAGTAAATATACAAATTAACTTTCATTTCCTACATTAAAATTAACACTGGTGTTTAGAGAGAAAAAGAAGAAAAAAAAAAAAAAAAAGAAAGAAAGCTGCATTCAAACGTGAAAGGAGGTTGCACGGCGGAGACTAATAATTGCAGTACCTTTCACAATCTGATAATCCTAAATAACAAACATACTGGACAGTCACAAAACAAAAAGAATGAAAAAAAAATATCCTACCGAAAGATAACGTTTAAAGTACGGCGGGAAAGTAGCGTCATCTAATTGGCCGAGACAAGGGGACGCCAATTTCCATGCTAGGGCAACTGGCTCTTTTCGAAAATTTCAGCAATTTGCAGGTTGACCCGTGTCGCTTACTCGAGACAATAACGCCGCGAAAAAAAGACGAGTATATCTGCGTGACGAGGAGGTAGATGTTGCGCTGCGTACCTTCAGGCGTCGTCAGAGATGCACTGGGATCCCGGCGCAGCCCGCCGAGCGATCTCGGTAAGCTCGAGGATCAGAGAGCGTCCATTGGCGATACAAATGCCGATTGGCATATCCCCGAGTCCCGAGCTTCGATGTCGCGTTCCGAGTGACAAACTTTGGCCGCTAATCGTCCCCCGTGGATCGATGAACCTCGCGGCTTCGTCGCGGCGCCGATAAATCGCCGATCAATCGCGTGCAGGCGTGCGGCTTGTTGATGGTTTATCGTGGTCACTGGCCGAGAAACCCGCGCGATGCCGTTTGCGAAATTTGCGAGGGAGATTCTTCCGTGCACGCACACGCCTGTGCACGCATAAATGCGCTCCAACGAACTCTCGGCGAGCGGGCGAGCGGGCGAAGCGGCGGCCGCCGCGAAATTACTTTGGCGCCACAATCGTTTTACGCTGCTGCAAATACCCCATATTTTACGGCAGCGACACCTTCACATCGGTGAATACGGCGCGGGCTTTTTCAATTTTCCATATTCTTGTTTAGTTACAGAACGTGTTACCGACCGAGCGTGCAGTCAAGGTGGTCATGAGCGTTATGTGC
>CAWVQF010000044.1:0-24291 GCA_963932165.1 Pimpla rufipes
GGTTAAGTCAGATCGGGTTAAGTTCGGTAGGGTTAAGTTAGGTAGGGTTAAGTTAGGTAGGGTTAAGTTAGGTAGGGTTAAGTTAGGTAGGGTTAAGTTAGGTAGGGTTAAGTTAGGTGATTTTTCTAAGCTCCATGGGGGTTCCCGAGGGATAGGGTTTCCGATTGCAGGGGTTCCCGAGAGAAAGGATTTCCGAGTACGAGAGTTATCGAGGCATAGGGGTTCGGAGTATGGGAGTTCCCGAGTATGGAGGTTCCCGAGAGATGGGAGATCCCGACGGATAAGGATTCCGAGTAATGGGGTTCCCGAGGGATAGGGGTTCCGAGTATGGGCGTCCCGAGGGATATGGATTTCAAGTATGGGATTCCCGAGGGATAGGGGTTTTGAGAGATGGGGGGTCCCGAGGGATATGGATTCTGAGGGATGGGAGGGACGTCCCGAGGGATAGGGGTTCTGAGGGATGGGGGTCCCGAGTTAAGTAGAATGAAATTAAGTAGGGTTACGTTTGGTAGTGTTTAGTTAAGTAGGTAGTAGTTAGGTAAGTAGGGTTCTGTTAGATATTGTTAAGTTAGGTAGGGTTAAGTTAATCAGGGTTAGGTTAGGTAGGTTTACGACGCTGAGGGGGGGGGGAGCGCGCGAAGCGCGCGGGGGGGGGGCGAAGCCCCCCCCCCCTGGGGTTGGCGCGCGAAGAGCGCAGGGGGCGAAGCCCCCTAGTTATTTAATAAATTTATAAGACGACCACGACAGCGATGACGACGACCACCGCGCCTTCTGCCGCCGCCGCCGCCGCAACCGCCGCCACCGCCACTGCCACCGCCGCTGCCGCCGCGGCCACCACCACCACCACCACCACCACCACCACCACAACCACTCGCATGCGGGCGGAGGACCGCGTCGTTCAATACAACAAAAATAGATCGTGCTCGTCGCCAACAAATCAAGCCTCGTCGCCGTCGCCGCGACGGCGATCATCATCACGTGCACTGCGACGATCACCGCCAGCACCACCAGTCGCAGTTGCGACTTCAGGAAAGGCCGGGGGTCACGCGTTCCCGAATCGCCGTGTAAACCGGTCCCACCTAGCTTGCCGTAAGATTCAAGGATTTACGGATCCTGCGAGTGGACCGGGAGCCGTTGCAGCCGCCGCTGCGCCGGGTAACGCCGCGGCAGAAGAAATTTCAAGAGCCGAGGCTGACGAGCGGGCGGAGACGATGCGTGCGGCGCACAGGTGGGTCCCCGAGAAGAATGACCCATACTGGGCGAGGGCCGGATTGCCTCCGTCCCTCGGCACATTGGTCAGGGACATGTGCTGCGCCGTCGCGGAGGGTACAGTCCAAGATTACGAGCGCCGCGCGAGAGTGAGCCGCCATGTGTGGAGTCTCGAGGAAGACCGGCGACTCCTTCAAATTGTAGTGGGTCCCTGTTCCCGTCGCGATGTCCCGGTGCGGAGCCTGCGCTTCTGGGCATTCTACCTGCCGGTGTTCCCCGGTGTACAGACGGCGCAAGAACTCCTCAATCGAGCCCAGAGTCTCGGCCGTCGGTCAAATGAAAATAGAATTTTCCGGTGCCTTTTTGACTACGACTTGGAGACGGCGATTCTGGAGCGCGAGATCCTCAGCGCCGACGGCGCGGTCAACAACGCCCATCCTAATTTAGAGTGGGACCGCCGGGTGGCCCTCCAAATTGTCATATGGATGAGCCACCGCTTCGGGTAGGTCGCCGATCCGAATCGGTTCAGCTCGCTGGCGGGGTCGGTGGTCACGGTGGCGGACGACGTCTCATACGACGATGGTGATGAGGGCGACAGCGGTAGTCATCGTCGTAACAACGTCAACGGAGAGGGGAAGGAGGGAAATTGAACGCGCGTGTTCAGTGTTTTATTTATTTACTACGTTTGGTTTAGTTAGAGAGTGAGAGAGATTAATGCGACAATCTTTTTGTTTTAATATTTTTCGTAACTTCGTAAAACATTATATGAATAATAATAATATTTATATTTTTTTGCTTCCTCATAGAGGAAGCTTTGTTTTCGTGAAATTTTTTTTTTTCGAGATTTTCATGTTAACATACTCAGAATCACCTAAAACGTCGAGAAAAGTGGTCTAGAAAATATGTCTGTATGTGGGTATGTGTGTGTGTGTGTGTGTGTGTGTGTGTGGTGTGTGTGTGTGTGTGTGTGTGTGTGTGTGTGTGTGTGTGTGTGTGTGTGTGTGTGTGTGTGTGTGTGTGTGTGTGTGTATGTATGTATGTATGGTCCAGGCACCGAACATTCAATTGTTCATAACTCAGGAATGGCATGATGGATCGAGCTAAAAATTGGCACGCAAGTAGAGTATTAAATCCTCTGTAATTCACATATTTTTAAAATTAGATATATCCATGTATACAAATTTTATCGAATTTTAAATTTTTCAAAAAAATGGCGTGATCGCTCTAACTTTCGTAAAAGTTCGACGATTCAGCTATATACTTCATCATAAATAAAGACACGTTCAATGTTGTTTGGTATTGAATTTCAGCGAAATCGGTAAAGCAGTTTCGGTTTTATAGAATTTTGAATTTTTCGAAAAAAATAAATTTTGCTCTAAATCACGTCGAATCTCATCAAATGAACCAAAATATTCAACAGTAAAAAAATAACATACAACGCTGCCACGTATAAAATTTGGTGACGATCGGTAAAGTCGTTCGGATTTTACGCTGTTATGAATTTTTGAAAACATTAAGATTTTCGCTGTAACTTATGGAAAAGTTATTAAAGTAAGTCAAAACTTTGTATCTAATCAAAATGAGATGTAACGTCGTTTGTAACGGAGTTTTCTTTTGTTCAAATTCAAAAAAAGTTGCAAAGTAGAACTTTGCACACTGCTTCCTCATTAATTCCCCTTTTTCACAAAGCTTCCTCTATGAGGAAGCCAAAGTTAATAAATAAGCTTCTTCATAGAGGTGGCTTTGTGAAAAAGGGGAATTAATGAGGAAGCAGTGTGCAAAGTTCTACTTTGCAACTTTTTTTACTTAGTGATAACATGTTATTACACTAAACTTAAGTTTAATATTATTCTACTCAACTTAACGGAAGTGGTTCGCGATGATCGTGGTGTCATCCTGGTCGGCCCGTTGGCGCGCGTGAATAGCACGAGAAAACAATCTGAAACAAATAAAAATGTCATCGTCAGTCTCACTCGAATTTCTCGATATGGCGTTTCCGCTTTAGTCGGATATCTCATCTATTTTCAACACTGTCGTTATTGTCTGCGAGTGCCCCCCCCCCCCCCTCCACCGTCCTGGCCGTCGTGTCTTACCGGTCGTTGTTTGCGTGCGAATATGTCCATGGAACAAAATAAGAAAACAAATTAAACGTTATAAATTGTAAAATGCAATTGAATGTAAAATTAGTTTGCTACCGCGGATACACGCATTGTCTTACCTTTCTCGTCGTCGTTTTCGTTCAGGTCGTTCAACGACGCCTCCTCCTCCTCCTCTTCCTCTTCTTCATCCGCCATATTTTCGTCTTGTCCTCGTGGTCGTCGTTTATGCGCGAATGGCCTGAAAAAAAATAAAAATAAAACGTTAATCCTAATATTTCGACGTGGCGTTTCCGCTTTAGTTAGCTCGCAGGTGTCAGTGTCTTACCTTTATTCACCGCTGGTGTGTCTGCTGCTGCTGAGGCTGCTGCTGCTGCTGCTGCTGCTGCTGCTGCCTCTCCTCCTCCTCCTCCTCCTCGTTCTTCTTTTCTTCATCCTCCTTATTTTTTACTTGTCCTCGTGGTAATTTATTCCCTGCGGCGCGTCACTTCATTCCTCTCGAGCTCGGTAGTGCTGAGCTATTGCAGCTGCTCTACCGACAATTCTTTGCAGACTCGCTGCAACCGTCGGAGAGCATGCGGTCCCGAGATGCCGGCGAACATTTTCGGGTACTCCGCCTCGGCGACCATCCGCGTCCAATTGCGGTGATTCGTCGCTCCACCGATGTCGCCAATATCGAGGATCATTTTCACCGCTATACGCCGAGGACTTCAAAATGCTCCGACGACAGTTGATTTTTTTCACCTCGCCTCGACAATGTTTCCGCTTTAGTTAAAGATCGACGGACGTATAGACACTGAGATGTTCGCTCTGCGACAACTTACACTTTACGCTTACATTACGGGACTTTACTTTCCTTCACTTTTCCTTAGGTAACGTTTCTTTGGTGATCATTGTTTGTGACACCAGATGTCTCGAATTCGTCGAAAAATGATTACTTTTTTGTTTTGAGTCGATTTCTAACGGAACAGTGGATCGTCATGTAAAAATCGGAAATAAGGTGTTTTCACGTTGTGGAAACTCGAAAAATGGAGTTCAAGCGAATTCCCACAGCACATTGACGCGGACGGTCGTGGTACGCTATCGTGTCAGGGGATTTTCAAATGAAGCGATAATTATGGGTTTCACGTTGTCGCCAACGCAACCACGATTACGGTTTTCCAAGGCTAACTCGGTGAATTCTCGCGTTGAAGCGAATTCCCTTGACAGTTAAACGAGGGACACCATTGAACGTAATCGAGTCGCGGGGTTTTGGATTTAATGCTAATCTACAGATTTAACGCTGTCGCGAGTTAATTGTCCGAGTCGCGGTTTCGATCCCCGGGGAGGGTACTATTTTATTTTTTTCCCACGACGGTGACGACAGCATCGCGTTAGATTGTTCCTAACGCGATATTTTTTAGCCGATTTTTTGGCAAGAAGAGCGACGTTGTTTATTAAAATTGTCAATAGTTAACGCAATTGTTAACTATTGAGATAAATATTGCAATTGAGAGAGAGAGAGAGAGAGAGAGAGAGAGAGAGAGAGAGAGAGAGAGAGACAGAGAGAGAGAGAGAGAGAGAGAGAGAGAGAGAGAGAGAGAGAGAGAGAGAGAGAGAGAGAGAGAGAGAGAGAGAGAGTCGAGTTTCGTGTCACGAAGAATTTCCTCTTTAGCACGAGCAGAAGCGTACTTAACTACTCTTGACTTGTTACTCTTTAATTTAACTTACTTTGCTGTACTTTGCTTTACTTTAATTTGGGGGCACATTTTTTGACACACCAGATGCGTCGGAAACGTCGAATGAATACGTATTTTTTCGTTTGACTTAAATTTAGACATTTTCGCAATTTATCGTGTTAAAAGTGGCCGAAAATGGTGTTTTCACATTGCGGATAATCGTGAAACATTGTATTGGAGCAAATTCACACGGCACACCGACGCGGACGGTCGGACGATGCTATCGTGTCTCGGGATTTTCATTTTCATTGATAACTAGGGATTTCGCGACATAGCGAACGTAACTGCGATTACGGTTTTCGGAGGGTAACTCGGTGAATTCTGGTGTTGAAGCGAATTGCCGTGGCACATCGACGCGGAACGGTGTCGGACGTGATTGTGCCACGGGGTTTTGTATCTAATGCAAATTTACAGATTTAACGCTTCGGCAAAATGATTCGCCAAGTCGCGGGTTCGATTCCCAGCGAGGGAAGTAATATTTTTTTCACCACAAGGATAATAGTGGCATCGGGTTGGGAACTTTCGTACGCGCAATTTTCTCGCATATTGTTTGGAAAAAAAAAACGACCGAGGGCATTACCATTTTAAACAGTTAACTTGATTGTTCATAACTGGACAAAAATAAAAAAAATTAATCCGACACGGCGATTATTCGCGTAACGCAATTCCGGGCCTTCGCGAATATTTTCTACATTTTCGGACGCCTTCTGGTCGTAGTTTTGTCGTTAAAACGTTATCGCTCGTTTAAGTCGGTGAAAACTTAACTTTACTAGAGGCACGTTTTTTGGGATCACATTTTCTGGCACGCCACATCGATCGGAAACGTCGAGAAAATCGACACCTGTTTCGGCGTTTGACCCGATTTTGATATTTTCAAAAAATTTCGTGTAAAACCCGGAAAAAGGGGGTTTTTACAAGGCGAAAAATCGAAATGGTCAAATAAAATGGCCGAGACACATCGACGCGAACATCCGTCTTAAACGATCGTGTCACGGGTGTTTTCTATGATTTGAGGGGAAATTCGAGATTTCACGTGGTCGGGAAAGTTGCTCCGATAAGGGTTTTCTCAGGCTAACTCGGCGAATTATGGTGCTCAAACGATATCGGCATGACAGTTCGACGAGGGACACCGCGGTACGCGATCGTGTCACAGGATTTTCGATTCGAGGCGATATCGCGGATTTCGCGTGGTCGCGAAGGAAACGGAGATATCGTTTTTGAGCTGCTAAATCGGTGAATTCTGGAGATGAAGCGAATTCCAATGACAGTTAGGCGAGGAGCACCGTCGGACGTGTTTGTGTATTTGGATTTTTGATTTGACGCAAATCGCTGGATTTTACGTGTTGGCGAAGGAATTTTCCATTTCGCGGGTTCGATTCCCGGGTAGACGAATTTATCGCGATTTTTTTTCCAGAACGGTCGCTTAGGCATCGCATTGGGTGGTTTCGTACGCGCAATTTTCTCGCGGATTTTTTGGAAACAGGAGCGACATTTTTTGGCGAATTGTTGCACATTTGACTGTATCGTTTAGGAGAAAATAATTCGTTGCAAAAATCTAACGACGCGGCGACCATCGGGGTAACGCAATTCGGTGTCTTAATTTTTAGTCGCGCACGTACTGAGAATAATGTCCGCTTTATCACGAGCAGAGTCGTACTTGGCTCGTGCGTTAAATGTATCGTGTACTCTATGTTTTCTTAAAATTATACCAGCTTAATATTCGGTATTTATAAATTTTGTCGTTGACCACACTCATGTTTAGTTGAATGTTTGCAAAATACGAAACTCACTATCGACGAGTCGGCGGCGAACGTCGCGGAGAAAATACATGGCGCGGCTGTCCGTGCACATTCGTGTTTTTTTGTTGACCCTGCACTTCTTTCCTGAAATATGTTTACGAATCGATTCCGAACGACGACACTGTTTTTACGAATAAATTATTTGCATTGTTTTAATTTCGTCTCACTGAAATCTCCGCTTTAGCGAACGGTCAGTAGAGAGCTGCTCCATCTTCCCTCGTTTTGTCATCGCTCCCGCCCCCGTTGCAGACATGGAATTTGCAAAGTGCAGATGGTTTCACCGCTAGATGGCTTCGAGGACGAGGACGCGGGTCGATTTTGTCGCAAGCGGTCGGGTACCCCGTCGATTCATATATAAGACGGACAGTCAACAGACATCGGTAGAGCTCCTACAGACGGGACTGGAGACGGTGTTGCGCCGCTGGATGATTCGAATGATATTCAGATTCATCCGGCAGAAGTGGCAGTACCTACCGCGCGATCTTAATTTCAGTCGGATCAGCGGTTCTCTTTCAGTCTGTAGGAAGCTTTTTGACACGCCCAGGCGCACGATATCAATCTCATTTCGATAGACGAGAGGTGAGGCTCTTACCTCTCGAATAATCTCCACTTTAGCACGCTTAGAAGCGTGCGTGACTCGTGCGTTAAATGTACTGTTTACTTTACTGCACTTTTCTTTCCTTTTCTTTACTTTACTTAACGATTTTTCGGACAGCTGATGTGTCGGCTACGTTTAACAAAGAATGCATATTTGATTGTTAGATTCAATTTCGAAATTTTTGGCAATTTGTGAAAAGCGAAGAGAGACGCACAACTCTCGGTACATACGAAAGAGCATATCGATCGAGTGATATCCTCATCTCAATTTCGTTTCCGCTTAACAATTATTTCAGGTCTAAACTGTACGTATTGTCTTTTATTTTCGCAACATGCCTCATGTTGTTACGAATTTGTTTATATTATCGAGAAGCGTTCGCAATTTAAGCTTAAACGACGCCGCGGATATCGGACGCACGCTGAATAAGGCCAACTGACTCGCGCATCTGACGCGCTGCAGTTCGGTCCACGAGGGCCCCCTTGTGGAACGCTCTATCCCGAGCGACGGGCTTGCTGTTGTGCGAACCTCGGCGTCGTCAACGTTGATTCATGAAACGTCTCTCACGCGATAACCGTTCATGCGATCGGGCTGAAGTTTGGCAGGCAAGTAGAGGAGCGACCCGTCTTTGAACGTTGCAATTTTGAAAAAAATCGCTCCATGCGTTCAGATGTTATTGATTTTTAACTTTTTTGAAACAAGTTTCAGTATCAGTATCAGTAAGTGATACAAGTAAGCGAATGCTCCGACCTTCCTAATCTCCTAAACGCTAATTACTCGTCAACGGTTGATCCGTGCGGGATGAAATTTGGCAGGGACGCAGAGCACCGATCCCTCTTCGACCGTGGACATTTTTAGCAATATCGGTAAAGGCGTTCACAAATTATTGATTTTTTTCATATTTTTTCTCTTATTTATGGAAGGACTCCGGCCTTCCTGATCACCTGAACGCAAAATTCTCGGCAACGGTTGATCCGAGCGGGATGAAATTTGGCAGGGACGTAGAGTAGTCGGTCCCCCTTGAAGTGTACGAATTCAAAACCCGTGGTCGCTCTTACTCTTTCCGGACGAAGTTCGCCGAATGACCTAAACAAAAATGCATAACCGAAGTGCACGTTCAACTTCGTTTGTTTACTTTTCCCTTTACTTTACTCTACTCTACTCTACTCTACTCTACTCGACTCGACTCGACTCGACTCGACTCGACTCGGACTCGACTCGACTCGACTCGACTCGACTCGACTCGACTCGACTCGGACTCGACTCGACTCGACTCGACTCGACTCGACTCGACTCGGACTCGACTCGACTCGACTCGACTCGACTCGACTCGACTCGGACTCGACTCGACTCGACTCGACTCGACTCGACTCGACTCGACTCGACTCGGACTCGACTCGACTCGACTCGACTCGACTCGACTCGACTCGGACTCGACTCGACTCGACTCGACTCGACTCGACTCGACTCGGACTCGACTCGACTCGACTCGACTCGACTCGACTCGACTCGGACTCGACTCGACTCGACTCGGCTCGACTCGACTCGACTCGACTCGGACTCGACTCGACTCGACTCGACTCGACTCGACTCGACTCGGACTCGACTCGACTCGGACTCGACTCGACTCGGACTCGACTCGACTCGGACTCGACTCGACTCGGACTCGACTCGACTCGGACTCGACTCGACTCGGACTCGACTCGACTCGGACTCGACTCGACTCGGACTCGACTCGACTCGGACTCGACTCGACTCGACTCGACTCGACTCGACTCGACTCGACTCGACTCGACTCGACTCGACTCGACTCGACTCGACTCGACTCGACTCGACTCGACTCGACTCGACTCGACTCGACTCGACTCGACTCGACTCGACTCGACTCGACTCGACTCGACTCGACTCGACTCGACTCGACTCGACTCGACTCGACTCGACTCGACTCGACTCGACTCGACTCGACTCGACTCGACTCGACTCGACTCGACTCGACTCGACTCGACTCGACTCGACTCGACTCGACTCGACTCGACTCGACTCGACTCGACTCGACTCGACTCGACTCGACTCGACTCGACTCGACTCGACTCGACTCGACTCGACTCGACTCGACTCGACTCGACTCGACTCGACTCGACTCGACTCGACTCGACTCGACTCGACTCGACTCGACTCGACTCGACTCGACTCGACTCGACTCGACTCGACTCGACTCGACTCGACTCGACTCGACTCGACTCGACTCGACTCGACTCGACTCGACTCGACTCGACTCGACTCGACTCGACTCGACTCGACTCGACTCGACTCGACTCGACTCGACTCGACTCGACTCGACTCGACTCGACTCGACTCGACTCGACTCGACTCGACTCGACTCGACTCGACTCGACTCGACTCGACTCGACTCGACTCGACTCGACTCGACTCGACTCGACTCGACTCGACTCGACTCGACTCGACTCGACTCGACTCGACTCGACTCGACTCGACTCGACTCGACTCGACTCGACTCGACTCGACTCGACTCGACTCGACTCGACTCGACTCGACTCGACTCGACTCGACTCGACTCGACTCGACTCGACTCGACTCGACTCGACTCGACTCGACTCGACTCGACTCGACTCGACTCGACTCGACTCGACTCGACTCGACTCGACTCGACTCGACTCGACTCGACTCGACTCGACTCGACTCGACTCGACTCGACTCGACTCGACTCGACTCGACTCGACTCGACTCGACTCGACTCGACTCGACTCGACTCGACTCGACTCGACTCGACTCGACTCGACTCGACTCGACTCGACTCGACTCGACTCGACTCGACTCGACTCGACTCGACTCGACTCGACTCGACTCGACTCGACTCGACTCGACTCGACTCGACTCGACTCGACTCGACTCGACTCGACTCGACTCGACTCGACTCGACTCGACTCGACTCGACTCGACTCGACTCGACTCGACTCGACTCGACTCGACTCGACTCGACTCGACTCGACTCGACTCGACTCGACTCGACTCGACTCGACTCGACTCGACTCGACTCGACTCGACTCGACTCGACTCGACTCGACTCGACTCGACTCGACTCGACTCGACTCGACTCGACTCGACTCGACTCGACTCGACTCGACTCGACTCGACTCGACTCGACTCGACTCGACTCGACTCGACTCGACTCGACTCGACTCCACTCCACTCCACTCGACTCGACTCGACTCGACTCGACTCCACTCGACTCGACTCGACTCGACTCGACTCGACTCGACTCGACTCGACTCGACTCCACTCCACTCCACTCCACTCGACTCGACTCGACTCCACTCGACTCGACTCGACTCGACTCCACTCCACTCGACTCGACTCGACTCGACTCGACTCGACTCCACTCGACTCGACTCGACTCGACTCCACTCCACTCGACTCCACTCGACTCGACTCGACTCCACTCGACTCGACTCGACTCCACTCCACTCGACTCGACTCCACTCCACTCCACTCCACTCCACTCCACTCCACTCCACTCCACTCGACTCGACTCGACTCGACTCGACTCCACTCGACTCGACTCGACTCCACTCCACTCCACTCCACTCCACTCCACTCCACTCCACTCCACTCCACTCCACTCGACTCGACTCGACTCGACTCGACTCGACTCGACTCGACTCGACTCGACTCGACTCGACTCGACTCGACTCGACTCGACTCGACTCGACTCGACTCGACTCGACTCGACTCGACTCGACTCGACTCGACTCGACTCGACTCGACTCGACTCGACTCGACTCGACTCGACTCGACTCGACTCGACTCGACTCCACTCCACTCCACTCCACTCCACTCCACTCCACTCCACTCCACTCCACTCCACTCCACTCCACTCCACTCCACTCCACTCCACTCCACTCCACTCCACTCCACTCCACTCCACTCCACTCCACTCCACTCCACTCCACTCCACTCCACTCCACTCCACTCCACTCCACTCCACTCCACTCCACTCCACTCCACTCCACTCCACTCCACTCCACTCCACTCCACTCCACTCCACTCCACTCCACTCCACTCCACTCCACTCCACTCCACTCCACTCCACTCCACTCCACTCCACTCCACTCCACTCCACTCCACTCCACTCCACTCCACTCCACTCCACTCCACTCCACTCCACTCCACTCCACTCCACTCCACTCCACTCCACTCCACTCCACTCCACTCCACTCCACTCCACTCCACTCCACTCCACTCCACTCCACTCCACTCCACTCCACTCCACTCCACTCCACTCCACTCCACTCCACTCCACTCCACTCCACTCCACTCCACTCCACTCCACTCCACTCCACTCCACTCCACTCCACTCCACTCCACTCCACTCCACTCCACTCCACTCCACTCCACTCCACTCCACTCCACTCCACTCCACTCCACTCCACTCCACTCCACTCCACTCCACTCCACTCCACTCCACTCCACTCCACTCCACTCCACTCCACTCCACTCCACTCCACTCCACTCCACTCCACTCCACTCCACTCCACTCCACTCCACTCCACTCCACTCCACTCCACTCCACTCCACTCCACTCCACTCCACTCCACTCCACTCCACTCCACTCCACTCCACTCCACTCCACTCCACTCCACTCCACTCCACTCCACTCCACTCCACTCCACTCCACTCCACTCCACTCCACTCCACTCCACTCCACTCCACTCCACTCCACTCCACTCCACTCCACTCCACTCCACTCCACTCCACTCCACTCCACTCCACTCCACTCCACTCCACTCCACTCCACTCCACTCCACTCCACTCCACTCCACTCCACTCCACTCCACTCCACTCCACTCCACTCCACTCCACTCCACTCCACTCCACTCCACTCCACTCCACTCCACTCCACTCCACTCCACTCCACTCCACTCCACTCCACTCCACTCCACTCCACTCCACTCCACTCCACTCCACTCCACTCCACTCCACTCCACTCCACTCCACTCCACTCCACTCCACTCCACTCCACTCCACTCCACTCCACTCCACTCCACTCCACTCCACTCCACTCCACTCCACTCCACTCCACTCCACTCCACTCCACTCCACTCCACTCCACTCCACTCCACTCCACTCCACTCCACTCCACTCCACTCCACTCCACTCCACTCCACTCCACTCCACTCCACTCCACTCCACTCCACTCCACTCCACTCCACTCCACTCCACTCCACTCCACTCCACTCCACTCCACTCCACTCCACTCCACTCCACTCCACTCCACTCCACTCCACTCCACTCCACTCCACTCCACTCCACTCCACTCCACTCCACTCCACTCCACTCCACTCCACTCCACTCCACTCCACTCCACTCCACTCCACTCCACTCCACTCCACTCCACTCCACTCCACTCCACTCCACTCCACTCCACTCCACTCCACTCCACTCCACTCCACTCCACTCCACTCCACTCCACTCCACTCCACTCCACTCCACTCCACTCCACTCCACTCCACTCCACTCCACTCCACTCCACTCCACTCCACTCCACTCCACTCCACTCCACTCCACTCCACTCCACTCCACTCCACTCCACTCCACTCCACTCCACTCCACTCCACTCCACTCCACTCCACTCCACTCCACTCCACTCCACTCCACTCCACTCCACTCCACTCCACTCCACTCCACTCCACTCCACTCCACTCCACTCCACTCCACTCCACTCCACTCCACTCCACTCCACTCCACTCCACTCCACTCCACTCCACTCCACTCCACTCCACTCCACTCCACTCCACTCCACTCCACTCCACTCCACTCCACTCCACTCCACTCCACTCCACTCCACTCCACTCCACTCCACTCCACTCCACTCCACTCCACTCCACTCCACTCCACTCCACTCCACTCCACTCCACTCCACTCCACTCCACTCCACTCCACTCCACTCCACTCCACTCCACTCCACTCCACTCCACTCCACTCCACTCCACTCCACTCCACTCCACTCCACTCCACTCCACTCCACTCCACTCCACTCCACTCCACTCCACTCCACTCCACTCCACTCCACTCCACTCCACTCCACTCCACTCCACTCCACTCCACTCCACTCCACTCCACTCCACTCCACTCCACTCCACTCCACTCCACTCCACTCCACTCCACTCCACTCCACTCCACTCCACTCCACTCCACTCCACTCCACTCCACTCCACTCCACTCCACTCCACTCCACTCCACTCCACTCCACTCCACTCCACTCCACTCCACTCCACTCCACTCCACTCCACTCCACTCCACTCCACTCCACTCCACTCCACTCCACTCCACTCCACTCCACTCCACTCCACTCCACTCCACTCCACTCCACTCCACTCCACTCCACTCCACTCCACTCCACTCCACTCCACTCCACTCCACTCCACTCCACTCCACTCCACTCCACTCCACTCCACTCCACTCCACTCCACTCCACTCCACTCCACTCCACTCCACTCCACTCCACTCCACTCCACTCCACTCCACTCCACTCCACTCCACTCCACTCCACTCCACTCCACTCCACTCCACTCCACTCCACTCCACTCCACTCCACTCCACTCCACTCCACTCCACTCCACTCCACTCCACTCCACTCCACTCCACTCCACTCCACTCCACTCCACTCCACTCCACTCCACTCCACTCCACTCCACTCCACTCCACTCCACTCCACTCCACTCCACTCCACTCCACTCCACTCCACTCCACTCCACTCCACTCCACTCCACTCCACTCCACTCCACTCCACTCCACTCCACTCCACTCCACTCCACTCCACTCCACTCCACTCCACTCCACTCCACTCCACTCCACTCCACTCCACTCCACTCCACTCCACTCCACTCCACTCCACTCCACTCCACTCCACTCCACTCCACTCCACTCCACTCCACTCCACTCCACTCCACTCCACTCCACTCCACTCCACTCCACTCCACTCCACTCCACTCCACTCCACTCCACTCCACTCCACTCCACTCCACTCCACTCCACTCCACTCCACTCCACTCCACTCCACTCCACTCCACTCCACTCCACTCCACTCCACTCCACTCCACTCCACTCCACTCCACTCCACTCCACTCCACTCCACTCCACTCCACTCCACTCCACTCCACTCCACTCCACTCCACTCCACTCCACTCCACTCCACTCCACTCCACTCCACTCCACTCCACTCCACTCCACTCCACTCCACTCCACTCCACTCCACTCCACTCCACTCCACTCCACTCCACTCCACTCCACTCCACTCCACTCCACTCCACTCCACTCCACTCCACTCCACTCCACTCCACTCCACTCCACTCCACTCCACTCCACTCCACTCCACTCCACTCCACTCCACTCCACTCCACTCCACTCCACTCCACTCCACTCCACTCCACTCCACTCCACTCCACTCCACTCCACTCCACTCCACTCCACTCCACTCCACTCCACTCCACTCCACTCCACTCCACTCCACTCCACTCCACTCCACTCCACTCCACTCCACTCCACTCCACTCCACTCCACTCCACTCCACTCCACTCCACTCCACTCCACTCCACTCCACTCCACTCCACTCCACTCCACTCCACTCCACTCCACTCCACTCCACTCCACTCCACTCCACTCCACTCCACTCCACTCCACTCCACTCCACTCCACTCCACTCCACTCCACTCCACTCCACTCCACTCCACTCCACTCCACTCCACTCCACTCCACTCCACTCCACTCCACTCCACTCCACTCCACTCCACTCCACTCCACTCCACTCCACTCCACTCCACTCCACTCCACTCCACTCCACTCCACTCCACTCCACTCCACTCCACTCCACTCCACTCCACTCCACTCCACTCCACTCCACTCCACTCCACTCCACTCCACTCCACTCCACTCCACTCCACTCCACTCCACTCCACTCCACTCCACTCCACTCCACTCCACTCCACTCCACTCCACTCCACTCCACTCCACTCCACTCCACTCCACTCCACTCCACTCCACTCCACTCCACTCCACTCCACTCCACTCCACTCCACTCCACTCCACTCCACTCCACTCCACTCCACTCCACTCCACTCCACTCCACTCCACTCCACTCCACTCCACTCCACTCCACTCCACTCCACTCCACTCCACTCCACTCCACTCCACTCCACTCCACTCCACTCCACTCCACTCCACTCCACTCCACTCCACTCCACTCCACTCCACTCCACTCCACTCCACTCCACTCCACTCCACTCCACTCCACTCCACTCCACTCCACTCCACTCCACTCCACTCCACTCCACTCCACTCCACTCCACTCCACTCCACTCCACTCCACTCCACTCCACTCCACTCCACTCCACTCCACTCCACTCCACTCCACTCCACTCCACTCCACTCCACTCCACTCCACTCCACTCCACTCCACTCCACTCCACTCCACTCCACTCCACTCCACTCCACTCCACTTCACTTCACTTCACTTCACTTCACTTTACTATAGAGGTCGTTTTTTAGGACTTGAAAAACTGGCACACCAGAACGGTCGGAAATGACAAAAAATATGGACACCTATCTCGGCGTTTCGCACGATCTCGAAATTTTGGAAATTTTTTTGGTAAAAACCGTAAAAAGGGTGTTTTTACGAGGCGAAAAATCGAAATTTGGTGTTCAAGCAAATTCCCATTACACATCGACGCGGCCCATTACACATCGACGCGGATTTCCCCTTTACACCGTCGTGTCACGGGTTTTTCGATTCGAGGTAGAATTACAGATTTCGCGTGGTAGCGAAAGTTGATGCAATTTCGGTTTTCTCAGGCCAACTCGGTCAATTTTGGTGTTCAAGAGATTTCCCTTTACAGTTCGACGAGAGTGATCGTGGCACGCTTTTGTGTCACAGGGTTTTAGATTCGAGGCCATTTCGTGGATTTCGCGTGGTCGCGAAGGAAACGTAGATATCGTTTTTGTGCTGCAAAATCGGTCAATTTTGGAGATGAAGCGAATTCCAATGACAGTTAAGTGAGGAGCCCCGTCGGACGTGTTTGTGTCATTGGATTTTTGATTTGACGCAAATGGGTGGATTTTACGCGCTGGCGAATGAATTTTCCATGTCGCGGGTTCGATTCCCGGGTAGGGGACTTATATTTTTTTTTCTCAGAACCGTAATGACCGCATGGCGTTGGGTTGTACCTAAAGGGGTATTTTTCCGCGGATTTTTTGGAAACAGGAGCGACTTTTTTTTTGAAATTTTTGCACACTTAACTCAATTGTTTATAATGAAAAAAAACGGTAGAAAAATATAACGACACGGCGATTATCAGGGCATTGTAATTCGGTGTCTCTGTGAATTTTTTGTAATTTTTGGAGTCGTCGGTAAATATTTCCGCTTTAGGACGCGAGGTAGAAAGGGCACGTAACTCGTGCGTTAAATTGACTCTTTGCTTTGCTTGACTTTTCCTCGCTTTTCTTTGCTTTACTTTACTTTACTTTACTTTACTTAAAAATTGGTTGTTTTGGATATTTCGGACGGCTGCCGAAGCAAACAACAAATCGGCGTCGAGGGGAAGAAGATTGTGAGATGGCACGTCGATGCCGATTTCCGCTTTAGGCTACCGTGTCATGGGAATTTTTTTTTTTTTTTTTTATTTACAATTGTTGCTCCGAAAGTTGCTTCGATTTGGGTTTTCTCAGGGGAACTCGGTGAATTTTGGTATTCAAGCGAATTCCCTTCACAGTTCGACGAGGGTGACCGTCGCACGCGATCGTGTCAGTGTCGTTTTCGATTCGAGCCGATTTATCGGATTTCGCGTGGTCGCGAAGGAAATTTCCATGTCGTTGGTTCGATTCCCGGGTAGGGGACTTTACTATAATTTTTGTTTGTCCCAGAACGGTTTACTTATGCATAGCGTTGGGTATTGGAATAGGAGCGAAATTTTTTGGCAAATTGTTGCACATTTGACTCTATCGTTTAGGAGTAAATAAATCGTTGGAAAATATAACAACGCGGCGACCATCGGGGTAACGCAATTCGGTGTCTCTGTGATTTTTTGTAAATTCGTGTTAAGTCGCGTTTTTGCTGAGTCGCGCTCGTACTGAGAATAATTTCCGCTTTATCTCGAGCAGAGTCGTACTTAGCTCGTGCGTTAAATGTATCGTGTACTCTATTTTGTTCTAAAAATTATTCCAGCTTAATTATCGGTAATTCTAAATTTTGTCGTTGACCACACTCATGATTAGTTGAATGTTTGCAAAAAACGAAACTAACTATCGGCGATTCGGCGGCGGACGTCGCGAAGAAAATACATGGCGCTACTGTCCGTGTACATTCGTGTTTATTTTTTACCATGCACTTCTTTCCCTACTTATGTTTACGAATCGATTCCGAACAACGACACTGTTTTTGCGAATTAATTGTTAGCATTGTTTTCATTTCGTCTCACCGATATCTCCTTCTTTCCCTACTTATGTTTACGAATCGATTCCGAACAACGACACTGTTTTTGCGAATTAATTGTTAGCATTGTTTTCATTTCGTCTCACCGATATCTCCGCTTTAGCGAGCGGTCAGTAAAAAGCGGCTCCATCTTCGATCGTTTTGTCATCGCTCCCGCCCCCCGTTGCAGACATGGAATTGTCAAAGTGCAGATGGATTCACCGCTAGATGGCTTCGAGGACGAGGACGCGGGTCTATTTTCTCGCAAGCGGTCGGGTAACCCGTCGATCGATATATAAGACGGACAGTGAATAGATATCGGTAGCTAGCATAGACGTCGGCCGAGACGGTGTTGCGCCGCTGGATGATTCGAATGATATTCAGATTCATCCGGCAGCAGTGGCAGCACCTACCGCGCGATCTGAATTTCATTCGGATCGGGGCGGGTCTCTCGGGGTCTATGCTAAGCTTTTGTTACCACAGACAAGAGATTTTCGTTTAGTCACAATCTCATTCGGATTGCAAGAGAGAGGTATTTTTCATTCGACGAAGAATATCCGCTTTAGTACGAGCACAAGCGTGTACAGCGTTAACTTGCGCGTTAACTTTGCTTCACCAAACTCTTTCTTGACTTTGCGTATATATATTTTTTATTTTCGAACAAACTAATTAATTCATTTTTTTTCCAGGACATCGTCCACGGTCAACGAGAATGTAATGACGACCAGGAGTGTTCCAAAAATCAGTATGGTCACGGTGTCTTTTGGCGGGGAGGGTGGTGAAATAATTTTTCGAATAAACTAATTTATTTTTCTTTATTTTCAGGACATCGTTCGCGGCCGGTGGGATCATCACGACGACGATCGCAACGATGACCAGGAATGTTCAGCACGACGACCAGGAGTGTACACCAGTTGGGTGTAAATTACGCCCAATAATTGCATCACAGCAATAACACACCGCGTCAGAAAGGACCGGAACCTGCCCGAGAGCTATCACAGTGCGGTGGCTGCCTTCCAGGATACGATGTGAGCTTCGTCTTATTTACTATGAATTTGCTATGAAATGTACCTGATGAAACATCTATGATTACAGGATACGAAGCGGAAAGACTCGCAACAGGGGAAATTGCACCACTGTGTTATTTTGTTATTTTATCTATTGTTATGTTTTTTATTTATTTATATTTTTATATTTGTTATTTAATTTATGTTGTTGGGTTTTCCGTAGTTTTGTAATTTTATTTTTATTTTTCGTTGGTTTTACATTAATTTGTTGTGATTTTCTTTATTTTTCTCGCGATCGTCGACACTTTTTTTTGACACGTCGGAGCGTTCACTTTGGTATCACGAATTATTTCCGCTTTAGCACGAGAAGCGTGACTTATCTACTCATCATTGAATTGTGTACTCTTTGATTTCACATACTTTACTCGAGTGTACTTTCCTGTACTTTACTTTACTTTACTTTACTTTTGGAAATGTGAACAAATGAGAAAAGTTGACCAATCAATCCTCCCTCGCGCATACACTCACTCACTCACTCACTCGGTAACCGTTGATGCGATCGGGATGAAATTTTCCAGGCGCGTAGAGCCGCGATTCCTCTTGGAACCTGAAAATTTTTAACAATATCGACAAAAACCTTCTTGTCCAAAAGAAGGTTGGAAAAAGAACTTTGGGGAAAAACATTTCGCGACGAAATAATTTCGGAGAAAAGAACTTGGCGACATAATGACTTCGCGACAAAATAACACAAGCAAAGATAACTGGGCGACAAAATAACTCTGAGAGAAATAACTTTACTCGGTATCACGGATTGTTGTACGTCGAGAAATATGGTTTGGTGGAAAATTATGTCAAGGGGAAAATGTCCGCTTTAGTAATGAATTTCGTCGATATTTTCCTTTTGAACAATCGTACTGTGCGGACAATTTCCGCTTTCGTTAGGAATTTCGTCGATTCCTTCATAAACAAAAATTTCAACTGAGCGGTAAATTCCCGCTTTAGTAACGAATTTCGTTGATTTTTTTTCATCACAGAAATCGGTACTGTGATGTATGCTGGGTAGTGGGGGAATAATGATACCATGCTACATAACGACGTGTTTATTCGGCACAGGCGACCGTCGAACTGGTCGTCTTCTCACACCTTACAAGGGTCTCCCCCCACTCACGCATCCACTCGTGGTCTCACGCATACTGTGCTCGGCACCTATACACCACACTTCTCCCCACTCAAACAAATGTCGTGGTGGGCGGACGACTTACCGACTTTTCTCGATTTCCTCGCTACAGTTTTGTCATTAATTAGCAATCGGTGCTTTCGCCGCCAGCCTTTCTGAACGTCGCGGAACAATAGTTTCGGTCTTATTATTATCCATCTCTTGCGTCTTACTCCCGCTCGCTTCCTGCGAGCATTTCCTCATCTGATTACTGTGTCGCTTGCTCGTCCCCCCATTCATACGGACTACATGTGTTACCGGCGTCTTGTTTTCGGTCACGGTTGCGCTTGACCAGTCGGACGCATTTCTGCTGTAGTCTCTCACTCGCACTCTCTCTCCTACTTCGAAATTGACGTTCCGCCCTTTCGGGCTGTTTTTTATCTGCGCAGTCTGCTGTTTATTTACTCTATCCGCGATGCGTGGCCGCAGCAGACTAAACCGAGTTCGCAGTTCTCGCTTGTACAGTAATGAAGCGGGAGTAGCTCCGGTCGTCGCGTGGGGGGTGGTACGGTAATCAAAAAGGAACTTTCTTATCGCCTCGTCTAAGTTTTCGCCACTCCGTATTATTTTTTCGACTTTATCTTTGAATGTACCAACCAAATTTTCTGCTGCTCCATTCGACGCCGGGTGGTAAGGCGGTGTGAACGTGTGCTTAATTTTTAATCCCTCGATAAACTCTCGAAATTTGCTGCTCGTGAAAGCTGTTCCATTATCGGTAACTAATTGATAAGGCCACCCGTGGCGCGCGAATAACTCTTGGAACACCACGATGGTTTTTTCCGCTGTCGTGTTATTTTTCATGTCGGCTATTTCCGGCCATTTCGAGTGCGCATCGATTATTGCTAAAAACATCCGACCATGAAATGGTCCCAAAAAATCGGCGTGAATACGGAACCACGCCTGCTCCGGCCATCTCCAAGGCGTTAAGGTTACCCGCGGCGGTGCCTTACCTAATTCGAGGCACGCTTCACACGACTTCGTTATTTTCTCGATATCATTATCTAGCGCCGGCCACCATAGATATGATCGCGCGATTTGCTTCATCCTAACGATCCCAAAATGGCTGGCATGTAATTCAGCAAGGATTGCCGCTCTCAATTCTTGCGGAATCACGACTCGCGCTCCCCATAACAAGCAATCCCCTTCGACACTCAGCTCGTTTCGACGATTATAATAATTATGGAGCTCCGACTCTACTCTTTTTGCGTCTCGTGGCCACCCCTCTTGGATCGCACGTTTTACCTGATTACAAATTAAATCTCGCTTCGACGCCTTCGCGACCGTGTGAGCGTCAATTAATCCTCCTGTTTCCAATACTTGTAAGTGTGAGATTCCCGAAATTTTTGTCTGATCTGGGGTCGCCGCCGGTACGGGTAATCGACTCAATGCATCTGCTAGCGCGTTCTGCTGCGACGTTATATATTCAATCGTGTATTGAAAAGCAGTTAAGAACAAAGCCCATCTCTGCAACCGATTCGCCGCGATGATCGGAATGCCTTTTTTTGGTCCAAATATGAGCGTTAATGGTTTGTGGTCTGTTCGAAGGGTAAACTGCCGCGCGTACAGATAAATATAGAATTTCGTTACTCCGAATACTATTGCCGCCGCTTCCCTATGTATGGGGGCGTATTTCCCTTCGGCCGACGATAACGTCCGCGATGCGAACGCAATTGGTCGTTCCCCCTTTTTGTTTTTGTCCCGTTGTGTCAGCGCGGCTCCTACCCCATACGCTGACGCGTCGCACGATAATATAAGCTCGAGATACGGGTCATAATGCGCTAACACTTTCGGTGAAACCATATCTTTCTTAATTCGAACAAACGCTTTCTCGCATTCTTCTGACCAATTCCATTCTGTTTTACTCTGTAGTAATTTATACAACGCTTGTAGTTTGTGCGCGCGATTTTCAATATACGCATCGTGCACTGTTACACAGCCCAGAAATGACTGCAGTTGCTTTACGTTTTGCGGCCTCGGGGCCTCGCGTATTGCGCGTACCGCTTCCTCTGTCTGGTGGACCCCCTCTTTATCCACAATGAACCCGAAATATTCAATCTTGTCTTGGTAAAACGTACATTTTCCCTTATTCACTTTGAAACCGCATTCCTCAAGTCGCTGACAAAGGTTTATTACATTGTTGTAATGTTCGATTTTTTATTTACCTGTCGCTAGTGCGTCGTCTAAAAAAAATTGTACGTCCGGGAGGTCAGCTGTGAGTTTATCCATTAGATTTTGGAATTCAGCCGGCGCTGATGAAATTCCGAAGGGCATTCGCGTATAACGGAACAACCCCTTGTGTGTGTTGATCGTCACAAATTTCTGACTGTCCTCTTCGAGCTGGACTTGTTGATACGCGTGTTTCAAATCAATTTTCGTAAACTTAACTCCTCCCGCCAAGCGACTGAATAACATTTCTTTCCTCGGCAATGGATATTGTTTCGCGATCAACGAAGGGTTTAACGTGGTTTTGAAATCTCCGCATATCCGCACTGAGCCGTCCGCTTTTTTTAGAACTGGAACGATTGGTGTTGCCCACTCGCTGTTATCTACCGGTTTCAGAATTTCCCTGTTAACTAAACTATCGATTTCTTCGCTGACTCTATCGATCAACGCCAACGGCAACGGCCGTGGTCGAAAAAACTTTGGTTGCGTTCCCGGCTTTACTTGGATTGATATTTTTCCTTTAACAAAGGTCCCCGTTTCATCATCGAATAATTTTGGAAATTTTTTTTTCAATTAAATTGCCCAGTTCCTTTTCCTTTTCGGTCTCCTCGATCGCTTGGAGGGCTACGCCGGGCCATGGCCACAACCCTAACTTTTTCAACCACGGCCGACCGAGCAACGGTGTTTCACTCTCTAAGATATAACAATCGCCCTTTGCCTTGATCCCGTTAAACTCGATTTCTAAATCGCGCATGACCCCCGACGGAGTAGTCACGGCTCCGCCTGCGACGCGAAACTCCTGCCTTGGTTCTTCTACAGCGATTGTCGGGAATTTTTTCAATTGATCTTTCTTCGACATCGTAGCTACCGCGGCCCCTGAGTCTAATTCCATACGCACGGGCGTTCCATTAATCAAAATATTTACAAACTGGGGATCGACACAATCTCGGATTTGATTTACCGACCCTTGCTGACCGTCGGCGCGTGCCGTTTCGAGTGTAAATAAACCGTGAACGCCTTGAAATTCTTCCTCGCTGTCGTCTTCTCCTTCGTCGTCGTCTCCTACTTTTTCGGATGCTTCGACGTTAGCAATTGCCGAGGTCTTTGCCGGATTGTTGCACCTTACTTTTAAGTGGCCTTTTTGGCCACAACGATGGCACGGATAATTCCGGAAACGGCAAGACGGCGACTCGTGTCCCGATCTTCCACAGCAAAAACAAAACGCCGTCTTCTCTGTTGAGGTACTCGCCCCTTGCCCCTGTCGCTCCGGTACCGCTGCTCCTGCCGCTCGGCCTCTTCCTCCTCTCGAGTTCTTCCAACCTCTGCCGCCGCGTCCCCCGCGAGCGAGATGGTGTATCTCCGTGTTCGTTGGTGTATTGATAGGCGTTTCGGCGTTATTGTTGGCCGCCTCGAAACTCGTGGCCTGGGTTACTGCGTCACTGAATGTTTTTGGTTTTTGTCTGTACAACTCGACTTTAGCTGCCTTGTCGCGTACCCCGGCGATGAACTGGTCCCGTAGTCTCTCATCGCTATTCGAGAATTCGCAATAGCGCGCGGCCAATCTTAACTGCGCAACGAAGTCCGCAATCGATTTCCCTTGTTTTTGTGTAATTTTCGCGAACTTAGCCCTCTCTGCGACTTCCGACGGTGGTGGCGACAAATGGTCTTGCATTATTTTGCACAATTCTTCGAATGTGAGGTCAATCAGCTTCCTCGGCGCGGCCAAATTTCGGAGTAAATTGTACGCACTTACGTCCAAACGCGTTAACAAGACCGCAGGCTTTTTTTCGGCCTCAACATCACAAGCGATGAAATGAAATTCTAATCGCTCCACGAAAATTTCCCAATCATCTTCCTCCAGATTAAACTTCACCGATCCGCTCTGGTTGTTATTATTATTTAAAGCCATTGTGACCGGTTGCACGATTTGTTTCTTCTGTTTCTCGCGGTCACGCTCTACATTCTTCACACTTGACACTAGCAACTTCCGTAACTGCTCAAAGTT
>CAWVQF010000045.1:0-34144 GCA_963932165.1 Pimpla rufipes
ACGCACGCACGCACGCACGCACGCACGCACGCACGCACGCACGCACGCACGCACGCACGCACGCACGCACGCACGCACGCACGCACGCACGCACGCACGCACGCACGCACGCACGCACGCACACGCACACGCACACGCACACGCACACGCACACACATGCGCGCGCGCGCGCATTAATTTACGCGTTGGGCTGTCGGTAGCCCCAGGGTACCGTATCCGTGGAGCCAGCGGAGAGCATTCTTTTGTCGTCGTTCCAACTGAGGGCCAATTTTTGCTGCCTTACAGTTTCGACGACGTGTTTGCGACTATGAATGATCCGCTGCTCCCTTACCATGTTCTCTCGCTCGAACAAACACTTCTTATAATCGTCAAATGTGATCGTTTTTAACGTGGATGCCCGAATCCCTTTCGCCCTCTTTTTCGCCTTATCGTCACCGCGAATTTTGAACGAATACAATTTGGCTCGTAGGCCAACAAATTCGTCCATAATTGCACCATTGTTCTCGTCCTTCATCAACCTGAGAACTTTTTTATTTGCCAACGGTATACCGTAGGAATTGTTGGGTGCGTAATCTGATGTGTCAAATTTGTCCAAATCTCTTTTTATTACGTCAAACATATCGGGGACTCTGATGTGATAGATTAAACTGTCCGTGTCTGTATACAAAAGTTTCGCCCTTTCATCGAATTTCGCCTTCATATAATTATAATGGAAATCATAAATATATATTTTCGATAAATCGAGAATTGCGAAACCTGCGTATATAGGCTTGACAAATTTAACTCTAACTTTCTTCAATTCGATTATGAAAATGTCAGTATCGAATACAGTGCAGCTGTGGAAAGTCGGCTTTGCTATAAGGGCCCGCGCGCCATATGCCCCGTCCCACTTGGTCACGAGTTTGACTTCACGATGACGTCTCACGTTCTCCATCGTTTTGCCGAATACCGCATTATTCGTTAATTTGAAGAAATTCTTCTCAAATTCATTTGATGATTTTTTACGTAGTTCGGTATTTAAATCTATATATTTTTTCAGCCATGTGTCCTGTTTAAATTGCAATACGCGGTGAATATTCGTTATTTTCAGGCCCAGACGTAGACACTGTTGCAAATTTCGATAATGAATAATATATCGGTTTTTCGGCAATAACGTTGTCGTGAGTTTTGTTTGTGTAGATCCGGGAGGGATAAAATGCTCCGGGCAGAGAGGAAGATCTTTGTGCAGTTCGTGAATTTCGATCGGATAGTCGAGATCAACCTCAAAAATGTACCCAATCGCATTATCCTCCGGAATCGACTCAATGTCAATTGTGCTATTTTGTACCCACTCACAGGATCCGCATGGCAAAGCTTGACTCATCGCTGCGCCGTATAAGTTATTCACATCGAAATACATCAAATATGATTCATCTTCAGCGCTGTTAAAATCAGAGCCCATGTACCGATTGTTCGCCTTTGCGTAACGATTCGAACATTGCGCCACACTACCTCGAATGCCCCGCTCGATAAATAGCAACATATCAACATCGGTGATAAGCTGAAGTTCGATACTCGTACACTTAAGCATAGCATCGAACGCCAGTCCGGGCGCTGTGTAATAATGCAGCGGATCGAGATTGTACGTGTTGCTGCAATTGCTTCGAAAATTTTCAAAGATATCTGCAAGCAGCAACACGTCAGTTTTCAGATACAAGTCAGAGTATTCCCCTAAGTTTTTTATGTTAAATGTCGTCCAGACGTCAGTTGCGTGTGTGTAGTCCTCATCGGTAATATGCTCGTTGTATAATTTTGAATAAAATTTTTTTTTCTGGGTAGCTGAGTCTCATCAAGTCTTGTCCAACTGTCGAGATAGTCATATGGGAAGACTCCTTTTCTCGTCAATAAATCCAATTCCACTGCATTATTACAATGTTGCCCTGTTATCACCTTATCCTCGATATTGAGGTATGAGGCTAATTTTTCGAGACTGCTCGGCATGAATCGAAACGAGTCGATGAAACGAAATTGTATGCACGTCTCACCCACTCTTTTCGAAAAGGAAATATATTTTTCCTTGTTCACGGGTAGGAGTGTTATCGAGCCCGCAAACGTCGTAGCTAACGCTCGAATCAAAAAATGCGCATCGTAGCCTGATAGGTTGTGAAACACTACAGGAACTACGTGCGATTGCGTGAAATTTAAATTGCAATCTTGGTGGGCGGCGCCGCGGAATTTCCCGGTGAAGTGACAATGATCGCGAACTTTTACGCACCCATCAACGAACGGTTCTTCGCAAATATGACAAATCTCTGCGGATTTGAATGCATCGGATTCCTCGGTGGTCAATCGTTTCATCGGCACGATATTCTTTACTCTAAAATCCAAAATTTGTGCAATTTCTTCTAATTTGCGCATAAACCAGAGTATGCAATCTTTACCGCGATGACTCTTGTACTCAGCGAGAGATTTGTCATACGTGCAGTTGAAATAGTACCCGAGGCTGTGAGGCGTATGTTTTTGATAAGCCTGTGGTGCAGTGATAGGCTCGAGGAGGCATTCTAGATCCGCATAAATTACAAATGGGACGCTTTCCTTGTATCGGAAGTTCTTAAACTTTAACATTGATTGTTCGGGTTCTGGTAAAATTACGCTACAATTGTTCATAATAGCGCAGTCTACTACATGGTCACTGAGCGTCGATTCTTCACGGAAGTGACACAAACATCTGTCACATAACCATGTGCGATGAGCAATGTTTGAAATTTGTGAGCTCACCAATCTCGAAAGATTTTTTATCCACGCGAAGTGATGCACCGGCGTGTAGAGTTTGAACTCGTCGACATCCGCGTTGCCGAATGCCTCTTCTTCCTCGTCTTCTCTGGCGTCGGGGCTTTCCACCATCAGCAGATGGATCGTTGGTCTCGCAGATTTGTATGCGCTGAGATACACGGGCACAATCTCACTTCGCCGATTTATTCCACTGTCGACACCGTAAATGTTTATCGACAGACCATTCATTCGCTCAAACTTAGACACGTTCGTGACACTCATTGGAAAATCCAGTCCGTCATAATTTAAAACTTCGCTATAGTGGCGATACGAGGTGGTGCGATCTACAAGTGTTTCAGCCGATAATAGAGCGGCCGTTACCGACCACAAGAAGCAATAGGCGTCGCTATTTCTTACATTCACAACCGCTTTTTTCAAAACTATGTCTCGTGGCAGCTGAACGTAAGTTGAAATACCACCTCGCAATGGCACAAATTTGTTTATATTTACACGTAAGTGTAAAACTTCGCGTAGACTCCAGCCAGATTCTTTCTGCTGAAAATCTTCGATTTTGCGTAACAGTGCAGATTTTACATGCTCTTCGAGCCACACGGTGATATCCGTCGATTGTAAAATTGCACCGTTTGCCGTTTGAAAGGACTTCTCCTCCTCGAGTGTTTCGTCAATTTTTACAATTTCGAAAATTGCAACTAAACTGACATTCACTTTTAAATTTCCCTCAGTGTGGTGGGCTTCGGTCAATTTCTCAGCGAGGAGACTCAGTGCATCATCGAGGAAATTCACGGGGTCTTTGTGCTGTAGATTGACGATTAGCCCCGTGCGTACTCGTGATTGGAAAGCAGAGTCCATCTCCATCCATCGCACTCTACTCGCGGAAACGCCCGTACCGCACTTTTTAAATTTTTCAGCGAGCGTTGTCAATGTGGCGATCACTGCCTGATATCGCAGTTTTTCACCAACACATAAATCTTGTGATCGCAAAATTTTTCGCAAAAGCGTCACATTGTTCTCACTGAAACGCAGACACTTTTGAACTTCCGCGTGAGATATCGGCTTATCTTTGTGCGCGTCATATCCCTTTTTCATAATGTTCGTGATTTTGTTACACTTATCCGGATCCATTTTTCTCCCCTTTCTTAACTCACAATCAAATATGAGTTAAAGAAGAAGAAGAAAAGGGAGAAGAAGAATAAGAGATGTCGACTGGCTGACTGATACATGGATTATGGAAAAAATTTCAAAAATTCACAGGAATGAAACAGATTTTCCCACCCTTAGCTCATTAGCTGTTAAAAATCTCAGACTGGACCAAATAGATGAGGTGGAGGTGGTAAAGCAGACCAATAGGCGCTAAACGCCAAGCGTCAAGTACCCAACATCCACCCCCCAAGAAGAAGAAGAACGTCTCGGATGCGACCGAGGACTCCACGGCGTATTGGGTGGTATTTTCTTTTGACATGCTGCAGTTTCTTCTTTCACACTCCAAAAATTCTTTCTTGTAACTTCGAGAGTGTATACACAATAAATTTGGTACTCGAAACCCTCGGCAATGGGAGGCAACTATGACGACGTTGACCGGTCGCAGGAGATATAATTCTAACACGAGCATTCTGTGTAAACAAAATAATTTTAAAAGATAAAATGAACCCCCCCCCCCATGGGGAAGGGGTGGTGAATGGGAGGTGGGTGGTGGTTGGGTGGTGAGTGGGTGGGTGGGTGGTTGGGTGGTGGGTGGTGGGTGGGTGGGTGGGTGGTGGTTGGTGGTTGGTGGGTGGGTGGTGGGTGGTGGGTGGTGGGTGGGTGGGTGGTGGGTGGTTGGTGGGTGGGTGGTGGGTGGTGGGTGGCGGCAGGGGGGGGGGGTGGTGGGTGGTGGGTGGTGGGTGGTGGCGGGAGGGGGCTAGATGGCGCCATCACCCGAGTTCGAGTCTGAACTAAGTGGTTCGTGTCTGAGCTAAAGAGGTCGGTAAATGCCGGTAACAGATCCCTTGATCCAGAACCGGCCTATTATATCTACTCTTGACGGATCGCCCCTTTCTCCGAGACCATCTTATGCACGACTAATGGGATAAACACTATAAAATGGAGTTTTATACAAATCATTCGGCAGTTGGGCATTCGCCTTCCAGCAGGTACGATCATGCATCGCAGTAGCAGCTGTGTGAAGAAAAAGTGTGGTAAAGGTTTGGTTAACACTCTGATTAATAAACTCCCCGTTGAGTTGCATCTACCGGGATATCAGTACTGTGGACCAGGTACAAAATTGGCTAAACGTCTCGCACGAGGCGATCGAGGTATCAATCCACTGGATGCCGCTTGCAAGCAACACGATATTGCATATTCGAAAAATCGTGAAAATCTTGAAGCTAGAAGTGCGGCGGATAAAGTTCTAGCTGAAGAAGCTTGGAAACGCGTCTCGGCTAAAGACGCTAGCATTGGAGAGAAAGCGAGTGCTTGGGCTGTGACAAACATCATGAAAGCTAAAAGAAAATTCGGTATGGGGTTGAAGCAGAAGAAGAAGAAGAAGGCGAAGCATAACAATGGCAACAGTGTTAGCTGGAAAAAAGTTATCGGTGCTGCTAAGAAAACGATGACTCATAGCACTAATCCTCGAGTAGCTATTACGTCAGCACTAAAGGGGGCTCGAGCAGCTGTGAAGAGTGGTGGGGTAAACGTAAATTGCGCACCCCTCGAATTCTTGCAGTACCACGTAAAATTGGTGATTTCCTGCCATTCCTGGTACCAATTTTCGCCGGTCTTAGCGCTGCTGGTGCATTGTCCGGTGGTGCGGCAAGTATAGCCAAAGTTGTAAATGCCGCTGAAGCTGCTAAACGAGAGTTGGAGGAAAGTAAGCGGCATAATAAAACGATGGAGGCCATTAGCTTGCGGAAAGGTTTGCATCTGAAACCATACAAGCAGAGGCTGGGTCTTCATATCGCGACACAAAACGTGAAATAACGCTACAACACCAACCTCTAATCGATGCCGATCTGCTGAAGTATGCAAAAATCATGAAAATACCCCATTTCCGGGGAGTTTTTATGCGAGATAAATTGCCAAAAAGTGGACCTTTGAGATGTGAATCGGCTATTGTTAATTTGGATGACAATGCGGGGTCTGGAACACACTGGGTTGCATACAAAAAGGGTGGAAAGAGAGTCGTTTACTTTGACAGTTTTAGTGATCTTCAACCGCCATCCGAACTTTTAAGATATTTTGGTGTTGGTAGCGTGAATTATAATTATAAGAGTTATCAAGAGTACGATACAATTGAATGCGGTCATTTGTGTCTAAAGTTTCTCTGTCGACAGTTAAACCGCAAAGATAAATATTTACTATATAAAAGTAAATCATGATTATTTATAGTCAGTTGTTAATTTACCGTCATCATGGACGATAGTTTTACATTGACTATATCTGGAACATCCTCCGTGCTTGAAGCGCAATACTTTCCCCCTATTGAGCTTTCACCCAGCAAAAATTATACTCTCGGACTCGTGGAATTACTAACCTTTAATTCTATTCCGAATATAGATGATGGTAATAATAAATTTTACGTGGGTAATGAAACAATAATTATACCAACTGGCAGCTATGAAATTGAGGATATTCAGACGTGCTTGCAATCAGAGTTGGCGAAAAAGAATATTATCATCAATATTAAACCGAATAATAATACTTTGCGTAGTGAAATAGAGTGTAATCGCGATATCAATTTCATGCCTCAAGATTCCATTGGACGTCTGTTGGGATTCACTCCACGTCGCTTGGAAGCTAATAAAACGCACGAATGTGATGTCCCTGTAGCCATTCTCAAAGTGAATGCCCTACGAGTCGAGTGTAACATAACCGCAGGAGCATATATGAACGGACGTAAAGTCCACACGATTCACGAATTTTTCCCATTCGTACCACCTGGATATAAAATCATTGAAGTTCCATCACATGTAATTTATCTACCAATCACGAGCAGAACAATAGACAATATACAACTTCGAATGGTTGATCAAGACGGGGATTTAGTAAATTTTCGTGGTAAAGTTATAACTATTCGACTGCACATAAAATCATAATGGGCATAGTTTTCAATCAAACTCGCAATAATAATAATAATAATAATAATACTAATAATAATCATAATAAGGCATCATCATGGACAAGAGTAGCCAGTCGTCGACCAACTCTCAAAGTGCTAACACGTCAGAACGTGTTATTCTTGAAGAATTTGGGTCTCCGAATTCGTGGAAAAAACGCATAAAACATTTTTTCTTCTGTGCTCTCTGCATTTGTTGTACAAAATGGAGGGTGAAATAGTAAATATTCAAAATCCTATTATCTTTGATGAATCAATAATACACTGTGAGATCCATGCTCACCAACCGTATGCATCGGCATCTTTTAATAACAGTGATGAGATACGTATTTCCGTGCAGCATCAAGATTTGTGCATACTACCTAGTAAAAGTTCTATACATACAGGGTGTAACTCAACTATTGTATCAACCGTGGCACATAGGTAGATAATGACGAGCTGAGTAAAAAATCATTGGGGTAAAAAGTCGTCCGGTCAAAATTGACCGAGTTACAAGCATTGCAAGTTGAACCAATGTGAACCAATGAGAGTGGAGATATAGCGGACGGAGCGCCGCAGCCGAGCCGCCGCAGCCGAGCCGCCGCAGACTTGGCCGCGCTCGGCGCGCGGCGGCACGGCAGTAGTCACAGTAACGACGGTCGTCGTGGAAAGACGATCGGATTATGGAGACTGCGATAAATGAAACTATCGGGTAAACGTTTCGTAATCGTTAATAATCTCAAAAAGTGTTAACAAACGTAAATTGTTTGTTAACAATTTTTAATAAACCAAGTTCTTAAAAAAGTTGTTTGTTAACATTTTTTTAAGTTATGACTTTTTTTTAACAAACACTAAGTTATTAAAAAATTGTTTGTTAACAATTTTTTCATTAAATAAAATTGTTCCTTAATTTTTTTTTTTCATAATCAAGATTATTAACAAAATTGTTCAACTCATTGATCAAAATTGTTCAGCCCATTTCGCTATCACCGTGTATCACGTTGATTCCCCTGACTCTCTCTCCCCTTCTTCTGTCATTACTCTCACCTCGTTTTCCCCATACTCTCACCTTGCTCTCCCCTTGCTCTCACCTTTCCCACCCCTTGCTATCACCATGCACTCACCTTACTCTCACCTTGCTCTCACCTTGGTCTCACCTTAGTCCGCAGGCACTGTAAACAGCAGGAGCAATTGCAGCAACGTCTGTAGATATGATCCATTGCTTGGCGTGGGCGAATGGAGTTGGCATGAAAAAGAGTAATTTTGCATAATAATAATTGTAAAGTATTATTAAAAAATTAATGAAAAGAAATATTATTTAACAAATATTTCTGTGAACTATGTTTTTTTTTAATGAAAATGATTATTTCGTTTTTCGGAATATGTATGAATTTTTCAGACTTTGAATTTTCCATTAAAAAAAAACAAAAATCGAAACAATAGGCAACCGAACTACCTTAACCCTTCTTACGTAACCCTACTTAACGCACGCACGCAAACGGGAAATAACAAGTACGGTCCCGTACGTTTCTTAACGCCGACCCTGGGTGCTGCACATAAAAGAAATCCACTCGTACAGTGCTATTCATTAATAGCACTGTACGAGTCTGTCTAATAATTCCTAAATTTGGAATAATTCCGTGTTTGTTCTGCCGCGATGCAACGCAACAGGACAAACACGGTTGACGCCTTTTCGAAAATCGGTCGGCGTTGTCCGAGAAATTCGGGGCAGCGAAGGGCGAGGACGATGATGCCGAAACGTCAAAGTGCAAAGTCGAGCGAAAATGGAAACTTGCCCGCGATAACGAATATTTGCGTAATCGAGGTAAGTTTTATCGTTTTCTTGGTATCGCAGAAAAGGTTTTTTTGTTCACCGGTCCAACCGATCGGGTCAACCGGTTGGATCAAAGTCAAATTTCGAGATTTTACACTCTGCGCTTGCTCCAAAAAAGACTACTCTCGATCAAGTGTGGAGTGTAAAACCTCAAATTTCGTTTTGATGCAAACGGTTGAATCAATCGGTTGGTCTGGTGACAATTTTTTTTATTCCGTAGAAGTTAAGATGGAATGAAATAGCACTCTTCTTTTTCTAATTGAGAAAAATTTCTTATAATTATCCGTTCGACTGCAATGGTTATTTAATGATTGTCAAATTTCGAGAATAATTAACACCTATCGTAAATTCATATGCGATTAATTTTTGTATAATTTGCTGAATTTCAATATCGGTCCAAACGATCTGGTCAACCGGTTGGATCAAAGTCAGATTTGGAGATTTTACACTCTGTGTTTGCTCCAAAAAAGACTGCTCTGGATCAAGTGTGGAGTGTAAAACCTCATATTTGGTGTGGATGCAAACGTTTGAATCAATCGGTTGCTCCGGTGACCATTTTTTTATTTCGTAGAAGTTAAGATGGAATGAAATTGCACTCTTCTTTTTCTAATTGAGAAAAATTTCTTATAATTATCCGGTCGACTGCAACGGTTATTTGATGAATGTCAAATTTCGAGAATTAATAACACCAATCGTAAATTCACACGCGATTAATTTTTGTATAATTTTCAGAATTACAAGATCGGTCCAAACGATCTGGTCAACCGGTTGGATCAAAGTCAGATTTGGAGATTTTACACTCTGTTTGCTCCAAAAAAGACTGCTGTGCATCAAGTGTGGAGTGTAAACCTCAAATTTCGTTTTGATGCAAACGGTTGAATCAATCGGTTGCTCCGGTGACCATTTTTTTTATTACGTAGAAGTTAAGATGGAATGGAATAGCACTCTTCTTTTTCTAATTGAGAAAAATTTCTTATAATTATCCGTTCGACTGCAATGGTTATTTAATGATTGTCAAATTTCGAGAATAATTAACACCTATCGTAAATTCATACGCGATTAATTTTTGTATAATTTGCTGAATTTCAATATCGGTCCAAACGATCTGGTCAACCGGTTGGATCAAAGTCAGATTTGGAGATTTTACACTCTGTGTTGCTCCAAAAAAGACTGCTCTGGATCAAGTGTGGAGTGTAAAACCTCATATTTGGTGTGGATGCAAACGTTTGAATCAATCGGTTGCTCCGGTGACCATTTTTTTATTTCGTAGAAGTTAAGATGGAATGAAATTGCACTCTTCTTTTTCTAATTGAGAAAAATTTCTTATAATTATCCGGTCGACTGCAACGGTTATTTGATGAATGTCAAATTTCGAGAATTAATAACACCTATCGTAAATTCACACGCGATTAATGTTTGTATAATTTTCAGAATTTCAAGATCGGTCCAAACGATCGGGTCAACCGTTTGGATCGAAGTCAGATTTGGAGATTTTACACTCTGTTTGCTTAAAAAAAGACTGCTCTGGATCAAGTGTGGAGTGTAAAACCTCAAACTTCGTTTTGATGCAAACGGTTGAATCAATCGGTTGGTCTGCTGACAATTTTTTTTATTCCGTAGAAGTTAAGATGGAATGAAATAGCACTCTTCTTTTTCTAATTGAGAAAAATTTCTTATAATTATCCGTTCGACTGCAATGGTTATTTAATGATTGTCAAATTTCGAGAATAATTAACACCTATCGTAAATTCATACGCGATTAATTTTTGTATAATTTGCTGAATTTCAATATCGGTCCAAACGATCTGGTCAACCGGTTGGATCAAAGTCAGATTTGGAGATATTACACTCTGTGTTTGCTCCAAAAAAGACTGCTCTGGATCAAGTGTGGAGTGTAAAACCTCATATTTGGTGTGGATGCAAACGTTTGAATCAATCGGTTGCTCCGGTGACCATTTTTTTATTTCGTAGAAGTTAAGATGGAATGAAATTGCACTCTTCTTTTTCTAATTGAGAAAAATTTCTTATAATTATCCGGTCGACTGCAACGGTTATTTGATGAATGTCAAATTTCGAGAATTAATAACACCTATCGTAAATTCACACGCGATTAATGTTTGTATAATTTTCAGAAGTACAAGATCGGTCCAAACGATCTGGTCAACCGGTTAGATCAAAGTCAGATTTGGAGATTTTACACTCTGTTTGCTCCAAAAAAGACTGCTGTGGATCAAGTGTGGAGTGTAAACCTCAAATTTCGTTTTGATGCAAACGGTTGAATCAATCGGTTGCTCCGGTGACCATTTTTTTTATTCCGTAGAAGTTAAGATCGAATGGAATAGCACTCTTCTTTTTCTAATGAAAATCAAATTCTTATAGTTATCCGTTCGGCTGCAATGGTTATTTAATGAATGTCAAATTTCGAGAATAATTAACACCTATCGTAAATTCACACGCGATAAATTTTTGTATAGTTTGCTGAATTTCAATATCGGTCCAACCGATCGGGTCAACCGGTTGGATCAAGTCAGATTTGGAGATTTTACACTCTGTTTTCTCCAAAAAAGACTGCTCTGGATCGAGTGTGGAGTGTAAAACCTCAAATTTCGTTTTGATGCAAACGGTTGAATCAATCGGTTGCTCCGATGACAATTTTTTTTTATTTCGCAGAAGTTAAGATGGAATGAAATTGCATTCTTGTTTTTCTAATTGAGAAAAATTTCTTATAATTATCCGTTCGACTGCAATGGTTATTTAATGATTGTCAAATTTCGAGAATAATTAACTCCTACCGTAAATTCATACGCGATTAATTTTTGTATAATTTGCTGAATTTCAATATCGGTCCAAACGATCTGGTCAACCGGTTGGATCAAAGTCAGATTTGGAGATTTTACACTGTGTGTTTGCTCCAAAAAAGACTGCTCTGGATCAAGTGTGGAGTGTAAAACCTCATATTTGGTGTGGATGCAAACGTTTGAATCAATCGGTTGCTCCGGTGACCATTTTTTTATTTCGTAGAAGTTAAGATGGAATGAAATTGCACTCTTCTTTTTCTAATTGAGAAAAATTTCTTATAATTATCCGGTCGACTGCAACGGTTATTTGATGAATGTCAAATTTCGAGAATTAATAACACCAATCGTAAATTCACACGCGATTAATTTTTGTATAATTTTCAGAATTACAAGATCGGTCCAAACGATCTGGTCAACCGGTTGGATCAAAGTCAGATTTGGAGATTTTACACTCTGTTTGCTCCAAAAAAGACTGCTCTGGATCAAGTGTGGAGTGTAAAACCTCAAATTTCGTTTTGATGCAAACGGTTGAATCAATCGGTTGGTCTGGTGACCATTTTTTTTATTCCGTAGAAGTTAAGATGGAATGAAATAGCACTCTTCTTTTTCTAATTCAGAAAAATTTCTTATAATTATCCGGTCGACTGCAACGGTTATTTGATGAATGTCAAATTTCGAGAATTAATAACACCTATCGTAAATTCACACGCGATTAATGTTTGTATAATTTTCAGAATTACAAGATCGGTCCAAACGATCTGGTCAACCGGTTGGATCAAAGTCAGATTTGGAGATTTTACACTCTGTTTGCTCCAAAAAAGACTGCTGTGGATCAAGTGTGGAGTGTAAACCTCAAATTTCGTTTTGATGCAAACGGTTGAATCAATCGGTTGCTCCGGTGACCATTTTTTTTATTCCGTAGAAGTTAAGATGGAATGGAATAGCACTCTTCTTTTTCTAATGAAAATCAAATTCTTATAGTTATCCGTTCGGCTGCAATGGTTATTTAATGAATGTCAAATTTCGAGAATAATTAACACCTATCGTAAATTCACACGCGATAAATTTTTGTATAGTTTGCTGAATTTCAATATCGATGGGTTTCATTTATTCTCGAAATTTGACATTCATTGAATAACCGTTGCAGTCGAACGGATAATTATGAGACATTTTTTTCAATTATAAAAACAAGAATGCAATTTCATTCCATCTTAACTTCTGCGAAATAAAAAAAAATTGTCACCGGAGCAACCGATTGATTCAACCGTTTGCATCAAAACGAAATTTGAGGTTTTACACTCCACACTCGATCCAGAGCAGTCTTTTTTGGAGAAAACAGAGTGTAAAATCTCCAAATCTGACTTGATCCAACCGGTTGGACCGATCTTGTAATTCTGAAAATGATACAAAAATTAATCGCGTGTGAATTTACGATGGGTTTTATTTATTCTCGAAATTTGACAATCATTAAATAACCATTGCAGTCGAACGGATAATTATAGGAAATTTTTCTCAATTAGAAAAAGAAGAGTGCTATTTCATTCCATCTTAATTTCTACGGAATAAAAAAAATGGTCACCAGACCAACCGATTGATTCAACCGTTTGCATCAAAACGAAATTTGAGGTTTTACACTCCACACTTGATCCAGAGCAGTCTTTTTTGGAGAAAACAGAGTGTAAAATCTCCAAATCTGACTTGATCCAACCGGTTGGACCGATCTTGTAATTCTGAAAATGATACAACAATTAATCGCGTGTGAATTTACGATGGGTTTTATTTATTCTCGAAATTTGACATTCATTGAATAACCGTTGCAGTCGAACGGATAATTATGAGAAGTTTTTTTCAATTATAAAAACAAGAATGCAATTTCATTCCATCTTAACTTCTGCGAAATAAAAAAAAATTGTCACCGGAGCAACCGATTGATTCAACCGTTTGCATCAAAACGAAATTTGAGGTTTTACACTCCACACTCGATCCAGAGCAGTCTTTTTTGGAGAAAACAGAGTGTAAAATCTCCAAATCTGACTTGATCCAACCGGTTGACCCGATCGGTTGGACCGATATTGAAATTCAGCAAACTATACAAAAATTTATCGCGTGTGAATTTACGATAGGTGTTAATTATTCTCGAAATTTGACATTCATTAAATAACCATTGCAGCCGAACGGATAACTATAAGAATTTGATTTTCATTAGAAAAAGAAGAGTGCTATTCCATTCCATCTTAACTTCTACGGAATAAAAAAAATGGTCACCGGAGCAACCGATTGATTCAACCGTTTGCATCAAAACGAAATTTGAGGTTTACACTCCACACTTGATCCACAGCAGTCTTTTTTGGAGCAAACAGAGTGTAAAATCTCCAAATCTGACTTTGATCTAACCGGTTGACCAGATCGTTTGGACCGATCTTGTACTTCTGAAAATTATACAAACATTAATCGCGTGTGAATTTACGATAGGTGTTATTAATTCTCGAAATTTGACATTCATCAAATAACCGTTGCAGTCGACCGGATAATTATAAGAAATTTTTCTCAATTAGAAAAAGAAGAGTGCAATTTCATTCCATCTTAACTTCTACGAAATAAAAAAATGGTCACCGGAGCAACCGATTGATTCAAACGTTTGCATCCACACCAAATATGAGGTTTTACACTCCACACTTGATCCAGAACAGTCTTTTTTGGAGCAAACACAGAGTGTAAAATCTCCAAATCTGACTTTGATCCAACCGGTTGACCAGATCGTTTGGACCGATATTGAAATTCAGCAAATTATACAAAAATTAATCGCGTATGAATTTACGATAGGTGTTAATTATTCTCGAAATTTGACAATCATTAAATAACCATTGCAGTCGAACGGATAATTATAAGAAATTTTTCTCAATTAGAAAAAGAAGAGTGCTATTTCATTCCATCTTAACTTCTACGGAATAAAAAAAATTGTCAGCAGACCAACCGATTGATTCAACCGTTTGCATCAAAACGAAATTTGAGGTTTTACACTCCACACTTGATCCAGAGCAGTCTTTTTTTAAGCAAACAGAGTGTAAAATCTCCAAATCTGACTTCGATCCAAACGGTTGACCCGATCGTTTGGACCGATCTTGAAATTCTGAAAATTATACAAACATTAATCGCGTGTGAATTTACGATAGGTGTTATTAATTCTCGAAATTTGACATTCATCAAATAACCGTTGCAGTCGACCGCATAATTATAAGAAATTTTTCTCAATTAGAAAAAGAAGAGTGCAATTTCATTCCATCTTAACTTTTACGAAATAAAAAAATGGTCACCGGAGCAACCGATTGATTCAAACGTTTGCATCCACACCAAATATGAGGTTTTACACTCCACACTTGATCCAGAGCAGTCTTTTTTGGAGCAACACAGAGTGTAAAATCTCCAAATCTGACTTTGATCCAACCGGTTGACCAGATCGTTTGGACCGATATTGAAATTCAGCAAATTATACAAAAATTAATCGCGTATGAATTTACGATAGGTGTTAATTATTCTCGAAATTTGACAATCATTAAATAACAATTGCAGTCGAACGGATAATTATAAGAAATTTTTCTCAATTAGAAAAAGAAGAGTGCTATTCCATTCTATCTTAACTTCTACGGAATAAAAAAAATGGTCACCGGAGCAACCGATTGATTCAACCGTTTGCATCAAAACGAAATTTGAGGTTTACACTCCACACTTGATGCACAGCAGTCTTTTTTGGAGCAAACAGAGTGTAAAATCTCCAAATCTGACTTTGATCCAACCGGTTGACCAGATCGTTTGGACCGATCTTGTAATTCTGAAAATTATACAAAAATTAATCGCGTGTGAATTTACGATTGGTGTTATTAATTCTCGAAATTTGACATTCATCAAATAACCGTTGCAGTCGACCGGATAATTATAAGAAATTTTTCTCAATTAGAAAAAGAAGAGTGCTATTTCATTCCATCTTAACTTCTGCGAAATAAAAAAAAATTGTCACCGGAGCAACCGATTGATTCAACCGTTTGCATCAAAACGAAATTTGAGGTTTTACACTCCACACTCGATCCAGAGCAGTCTTTTTTGGAGAAAACAGAGTGTAAAATCTCCAAATCTGACTTGATCCAACCGGTTGGACCGATCTTGTAATTCTGAAAATGATACAAAAATTAATCGCGTGTGAATTTACGATGGGTTTTATTTATTCTCGAAATTTGACAATCATTAAATAACCATTGCAGTCGAACGGATAATTATAAGAAATTTTTCTCAATTAGAAAAAGAAGAGTGCTATTTCATTCCATCTTAACTTCTACGGAATAAAAAAAATGGTCACCAGACCAACCGATTGATTCAACCGTTTGCATCAAAACGAAATTTGAGGTTTTACACTCCACACTTGATCCAGATCAGTCTTTTTTGGAGAAAACAGAGTGTAAAATCTCCAAATCTGACTTGATCCAACCGGTTGGACCGATCTTGTAATTCTGAAAATGATACAACAATTAATCGCGTGTGAATTTACGATGGGTTTTATTTATTCTCGAAATTTGACATTCATTGAATAACCGTTGCAGTCGAACGGATAATTATGAGAAGTTTTTTTCAATTATAAAAACAAGAATGCAATTTCATTCCATCTTAACTTCTGCGAAATAAAAAAAAATTGTCACCGGAGCAACCGATTGATTCAACCGTTTGCATCAAAACGAAATTTGAGGTTTTACACTCCACACTCGATCCAGAGCAGTCTTTTTTGGAGAAAACAGAGTGTAAAATCTCCAAATCTGACTTGATCCAACCGGTTGACCCGATCGGTTGGACCGATATTGAAATTCAGCAAACTATACAAAAATTTATCGCGTGTGAATTTACGATAGGTGTTAATTATTCTCGAAATTTGACATTCATTAAATAACCATTGCAGCCGAACGGATAACTATAAGAATTTGATTTTCATTAGAAAAAGAAGAGTGCTATTCCATTCCATCTTAACTTCTACGGAATAAAAAAAATGATCACCGGAGCAACCGATTGATTCAACCGTTTGCATCAAAACGAAATTTGAGGTTTACACTCCACACTTGATCCACAGCAGTCTTTTTTGGAGCAAACAGAGTGTAAAATCTCCAAATCTGACTTTGATCTAACCGGTTGACCAGATCGTTTGGACCGATCTTGTACTTCTAAAAATTATACAAACATTAATCGCGTGTGAATTTACGATAGGTGTTATTAATTCTCGAAATTTGACATTCATCAAATAACCGTTGCAGTCGACCGGATAATTATAAGAAATTTTTCTCAATTAGAAAAAGAAGAGTGCAATTTCATTCCATCTTAACTTCTACGAAATAAAAAAATGGTCACCGGAGCAACCGATTGATTCAAACGTTTGCATCCACACCAAATATGAGGTTTTACACTCCACACTTGATCCAGAGCAGTCTTTTTTGGAGCAAACACAGAGTGTAAAATCTCCAAATCTGACTTTGATCCAACCGGTTGACCAGATCGTTTGGACCGATATTGAAATTCAGCAAATTATACAAAAATTAATCGCGTATGAATTTACGATAGGTGTTAATTATTCTCGAAATTTGACAATCATTAAATAACCATTGCAGTCGAACGGATAATTATAAGAAATTTTTCTCAATTAGAAAAAGAAGAGTGCTATTCCATTCCATCTTAACTTCTACGGAATAAAAAAAATGGTCACCGGAGCAACCGATTGATTCAACCGTTTGCATCAAAACGAAATTTGAGGTTTTACACTCCGCAAGGGATCCAGAGCAGTTGTTCTTCAGCAAACGCAGAGTGTAAAATCTCGAAATATGATTTTGATCCACCCGGTTGACCCAATCGGTTGGATCGGTGACCAAAAACAACCTTTCAGAAATTTATAGAAAAATTAACCGCGTATGAATTTACGATAGGTGTTATTTATTCTCGAAATTTGACATTCATTAAATAATCATTGCAGCCGAACGAATAATTATAAGAATTTTATTTTTATTAGAAAAAGAAGAGTGCAATTTCATTCCATCTTAACTACTACGAAATAAAAAAAAATGTCACCGGAGCAACCGATTGATTCACGTTTGCATCAAAACGAAATTTGAGGTTTTACACTCCATACTTGATCGAGAGTAGTCTTTTTTGGAGCAAGCGCAGAGTGTAAAATCTCGAAATTTGACTTTGATCCAACCGGTTGACCCGATCGGTTGGACCGGTGAACAAAAAAACCTTTTCTGCGATACCAAGAAAACGATAAAACTTACCTCGATTACGCAAATATTCGTTATCGCGGGCAAGTTTCCATTTTCGCTCGACTTTGCACTTTGACGTTTCGGCATCATCGTCCTCGCCCTTCGCTGCCCCGAATTTCTCGGACAACGCCGACCGATTTTCGAAAAGGCGTCAACCGTGTTTGTCCTGTTGCGTTGCATCGCGGCAGAACAAACACGGAATTATTCCAAATTTAGGAATTATTAGACAGACTCGTACAGTGCTATTAATGAATAGCACTGTACGAGTGGATTTTTTTTATGTGCAGCACCCAGGGTCGGCGTTAAGAAACGTACGGGACCGTACTTGTTATTTCCCGTTTGCGTGCGTGCGTTAAGTAGGGTTACGTAAGAAGGGTTAAGGTAGTTCGGTTGCCTATTGTTTCGATTTTTGTTTTTTTTTAATGGAAAATTCAAAGTCTGAAAAATTCATACATATTCCGAAAAACGAAATAATCATTTTCATTAAAAAAAAACATAGTTCACAGAAATATTTGTTAAATAATATTTCTTTTCATTAATTTTTTAATAATACTTTACAATTATTATTATGCAAAATTACTCTTTTTCGTGCCAACTCCATTCGCCCACGCCAAGCAATGGATCATATCTACAGACGTTGCTGCAATTGCTCCTGCTGTTTACAGTGCCTGCGGACTAAGGTGAGACCAAGGTGAGAGCAAGGTGAGAGTAAGGGGAGTGCATGGTGATAGCAAGGGGTGGGAAAGGTGAGAGAAAGGGGAGAGCAAGGTGAGAGCAAGGGGAGAGAAAGATGAGAGGAAGGGGAGAGCAAGGTGAGAGTATGGGGAAAACGAGGTGAGAGTAATGACAGAAGAAGGGGAGAGAGAGTCAGGGGAATCAACGTGATACACGGTGATAGCGAAATGGGCTGAACAATTTTGATCAATGAGTTGAACAATTTTGTTAATAATCTCGATTATGAAAAAAAAAATTAAGGAACAATTTTATTTAATGAAAAAATTGTTAACAAACAATTTTTTAATAACTTAGTGTTTGTTAAAAAAAAGTCATAACTTAAAAAAATGTTAACAAACAACTTTTTTAAGAACTTGGCTTATTAAAATTGTTAACAAACAACTTTTTTAAGAACTTGGCTTATTAAAATTGTTAACAAACAATTTACGTTTGTTAACACTTTTTGAGATTATTAACGATTACGAAACGTTTACCCGATGGTTTCATTTATCGCAGTCTCCATAATCCGATCGTCTGTCCACGACGACCGTCGTTACTGTGACTACTGCCGTGCCGCCGCGCGCCGAGCGCGGCCAAGTCTGCGGCGGCTCGGCTGCGGCGCTCCGTCCGCTATATCTCCACTCTCATTGGTTCACATTGGTTCAACTTGCAATGCTTGTAACTCGGTCAATTTTGACCGGACGACTTTTTACCCCAATGATTTTTTTACTCAGCTCGTCATTATCTACCTATGTGCCACGGTTGATACAATAGTTGAGTTACACCCTGTATATGTGGAAAATTTTCTAAAGGTGATGGCACACCGCTTCTCAGCACATCTCTTGTCAATAATGCCATTTGTCATTTATTTGACGAAATTCGATATGAGTTAAATGCCATAGAAATTGATCGAAATAAAAATGTTGGGCTTACAAGTTTAATAAAGGGATATTCATTTCTGAGCCCAGGTAAGAGTTCCATGCTCGAAAACGCAGGTTGGCTTGACGTTGAAGAAACAAATCAAATTGTAAATGCAGCAGGATACTTTGATCTATGTATACCGCTGAGTATGTTGCTAGGTTTCGCCGAAGATTATCGAAAAATTGTCGTGAATGCGAAGCATGAGTTGATTTTATCGAGATCAAAGACTGATGATAATGCTGTTCTGCAGACAGCTGCAGAAGAATTCAATTTAGTATTGCAAAAAATTGAATGGCTTGTACCATATGTGACAATCTCCGATCAACGTAAAACACAACTTTTAAAGTTTATCGCAAAAGATTTGCCGATTTCCATGAGTTTCCGAACGTGGGAATTGTATGAATATCCGCTGCTCCCCGCCACCTCTAAGCACGTGTGGACAGTAAAGACTTCCCCTCAGTTGGAAAAACCGCGATATGTCGTTCTGGCCTTTCAAACAGATCGAAAAAATAAGAAAGCAAAAAATGCGAGTCAATTTGATCATTGCAAAGTCACCGACGTTAAACTATATTTAAATTCGCAATGTTATCCATATGGAAATTTAAACCTCAATACAGATCAAAATCAGTATGCTTTGCTCTATGAGATGTACGCAAACTTCCAAACTACGTATTATAATCGTGAGGCGGAACCGTGGTTGGACAAATCTTCGTTTCTAAAATATGCTCCTGTCGTCGTCATTGACTGTTCAAAGCAAAATGATTCTCTCAAGTCTGGACCCGTGGATGTTCGTCTCGAATTTGAATTCAAAAATAATATTCCAGCTCAAACGTCTGCATATTGTTTAATTCTACATAATCGTATAGTTGAGTATAATCCAATCAGTGGTGGGGTGAAGAAATTGGTATAAAATCTCAGACAATGAGCTTGTTCCACCAGTCACCGTCCTACCATGGACTTTATCGTCGATCTTCAAGGGTTCAAAAAAGCTGTCAATGAATTTGTGCTCAAGGAAATATCATTTGTGGAGCTCAACGGTGACGTACATTCCGAACCATTGACGTTATTTTTCGAACCGCCAGTACCCTGGAACTGCTGGACTCTACCAGCGCAGTATAAAGCCATGAATTCCTGGTTGGAACGCAATTTTCATGGAATGCGATGGAGTTTTGGAGATATACCATACGAAGCTGCCACAACAATAATTCAAGCAGTTTTGAAGAGCGCTCGCATTATTTACGTGAAGGGATTGCAGAAGACCATTTGGTTAAGAAGATTAATGAATTCATCATCAGCAAATATTATCGATATGGAATCACTCGACTGTCCATCTTTACAAAAATTACGGAAAATTTCAGCGAATAGTGAACGTCCGTATCATTCATGCGACACAAAATATAATTGTTCCAACGCAAATGTGAAATCTCTGAGGATTTGGATAGAGAAATAATATCCATAAAAAAATATGTGGAATGGATTTTTTTTAAATAAATACAATATTTTTATATGATAATTATCTTTTTATTAATAAAACTATGGAAAAAGTGCGTTTTTACATATAAGTATTTTTCTTAGTAAATTCAATTGACACCATTTTTTTTCCTCGTCGTCGTCACTAATTATTCACTAGAGTCTTTTTTAAGTCTTCGTTGTTCACTGTACACTTGTTGGGATGAATTTTTCTCATCACTGTTATATTCATCGTTGTCGTCGTTGTCATTGTCGTCGCTGTTGTCGTGTTCTTCTTCACCATCGTAGCCATCGCAGTTGAAGCGATCGTCGTCGTCGTCCCTGTTTCTGTTGCCTTCGCGACTTTCGTTGTGCTCGCTGCCATCGCCACGTCGTGGGAAGGAATATTCGAGGAAACAGTCTTCGTTATACAGCAACAGCATGAGATATGCATAATCTTTTTATACGCCTCTTCTAAATTGCATGTTGCTAAATTTACCTCCAGAGTATCTCATGTAGAGCTCTTTCTTTTGAGCAGCATCAGCCATATTTTCCAGCACATCCGAATGACTATCAAGCACTTTTGAAAATCTCGGTGGTAGAAATACGGCGACTTCATCGTTGATCTCCACGACAATTCTCTTGCCGAATCGTGTCTGAACCAGTTTCAGCTTGGAAATTTGATATTCTGAGCCGTTCGAGAGATCGGCGAGCTTCTTCATCGGCAGAAATTCCGGGACGTTGCTTTTCTCAATTTCTTCGTAATAATGAGAAGATCAGATCTCACGCGAATGGGATTTTTTAAGTCTTCAATATTTTCCAAAAGTATGTCCAAATGTTTTCTTAGCTCATAACGTTTGCTCTGCATGACAATATCGACTGATGCTTTTTAAGCTTGAAACAGCAGATTATATGCGTTTGGTCTATTATCCCCTCCATTTTTGGGGGTCCTACTCACCCTTCACACGCACAAAAGATTCTTTGAATCAAAGAGGCTCTTTGTTTTCCTCTCCATCCCTACTTCGTTCCACCAAAATTCCCCTCATTTTCCTCCGGCACATTTCACAGTTTCGTCGAGGTGGCGTTGGGCCATCGATGTGAGATTGCATGTGAGGCATATTCCAATGCTCAACGCATGGAAGGTATGATATTACTTCACTATCGGTGCGAATACGTTCGGGTAAACGATCCCACAACACATGGATATATCGAGACAAATATTTTAAAAGCATAGACTTTGGAATATTCTCGAGTTCTTTCTTTGTCAGCTCCCACGACTCGCTGGCAGGAGGTGCGATATTCTGTCTGACGTCAACTCAAGGGCTGTACAGCGAGAACAAGACTCGCTTTTCTATTCAGTTGAAACGTGAACATCTGTAGGACTCAAGTGTGTATACACGATAAATTTAGTACTTGACTGAGGGTTGTCAACGACTAGCAAGAGATGAAATCTTACCACACCCCAACCCCATTCGATCGTAAACTTGCACACAACCATCCACCCACCCACCACCCTCCCGGCAATCCCAATAGAAACCCGCTAACAGACGCCACTATCCACCAAAACTCCCATCGTGGCTTGAGAGCAGAACGTATCGTATCCATTTTGATGTCGAGTTGGAGAATGAGCGGAATTTTGTACTTGGCCTCCCCATGCAACCACCCACCCCCACCACCCAGCCTCCCACCCCACGATTCACCATCACAGATTCGTTCGCAGATTAAAAAAAACCTTGGTAAAGGTTAATAATGAGCGATGGGGGTGTTGGGTGGTGGGTGGTGGGTGGTGGGTGGTGGGTGGCGGCAGGTTGGGGGAGGGGGGATGGTTGGGGGGGGCAGGTTGGGGGGGGGCAGGTTGGGAGGGGGCAGGTTGGGAGGGGGCAGGTTGGGAGGGGGGTGGGTGGTGGGCGGGGGTGGTGCGTGGGTGGCAGGTTGGGGGGGGATCCTCCCTGACGTCACCATCCGGGTTTGAGTCTGAGCTAAGCGGTTCGAGTCTGAGATAAAATGTCGGTAAATGCCGGTAACAGATTCCTTGATCCAGAAACGGCCTATTATATCTACTGCCGCTGCCGGAGAAATCGTTGTTTCCGATCCTCGCTTATCGGGGACCACCGGGGGGGAAAAAACTATCGAAAGTCTCTTTCGGAATTCTGGACGCGCCGTACGATCACGCGGCGCACGCTCCGAGTAAATCGCCGTCACGTGGGGAGACCGCACGACCCGCGTCGCGGTCCAGCCAGCCGGTTCATTCGCCGCATCCGTCGAAGCAACAGCCGCGTGCGCCGTCGAGGTCGCCGCAGGTGCGCGATGCTGCGCGTGCTGCGTCTCCGGCTGCACCGCGAGAGGATGCTTGGCCCCTCGAGGAGCCGACGTGCTGGAACTGCGACGCGAAGGGTCATTTCGCACGCGGGTGCGGAAAACCAAAACGCCCGTATTGCTACCAGTGCGGGAAGCGAGACGTGACGATGCGAACCCCGCACGACTGTAAGGGAAACGAGGGAGGGGGTCGCTCGTAGGGGCTACCGTGGCCCCTTCGCTCATTTCAGACGCCCCGACGAACCCGCGGACGCCGACAGAGCCGTCGAAGACCGATGGGCCATTGTCGTTCCCGCTCGCCATCGTGCCGCAATATCTCTGCGGTCCCCTGGGCGAGGATCGCCTACAAACGATTCTCGTCGTGCGGCTGGACGTCAGGGGCCACATATTGCCGGCTATGGTGGATAGCGGGTCGACGAGCACGTTCATCGGGCCCGAGGGTCTCCTGCTCGCGGCGAAGCTAGGGTTGTTCCCGGTTTAGGGTTGAAATTCGGGATGGTCGTCGACCATCTGAGGACGATCTGGTATTTTTCCGAGAGACCGGAAGAAACCTACGAGTTCGAGAAGGTGACAGGGCCGGAGCGCCTCGATGTGTGCGCCGCTATTTCCACCCTTGAGGCGAGTGAGGTTGAGCGCCTCCAGGAATTCCTGGAGCGCGAGATCCCGAAATTGCAAGCGGCCCCCGGGCTTACCCACCTGGTGGAGCACTGCATTCGCACAGACGGACCGCCTATTAAACAGCGCTACTACCCGGTTACGCCGATCGTGCGCGAAGAGATGTACAAGGAACTCGATCGGATGCTCGCGGACGACGTGGTCGAGCGCTCGGAGAGTGACTGGAGCACGCCGGTGGTCATGATTAAGAAGCCCAATAATACGTATCGGTTTTGTCTGGATTTCCGTAAAGTCAATGAGGTCGCCAAGAAGGACGCGTATCCTCTGCCCTGTATGGACGAGATACTGAGTAAATTGCGTTTTGCGAAATATATTTCTACTCTGGATTTACGACAAGCGTACCATCAGATTCCGCTCGAGGAAAGCTCGAGGCCGGTCACGGCTTTTACGGTTCCGGGGAGAGGCTTATTCCAATTCAAGCGCATGCCCTACGGACTGTCGAGTGCTCCCGCCACTTTCCAGCGCCCCATGAATTCCCTAATTAGCGACATGGAGCCGTACGCGTTCGCGTACCTGGATGACATAATCATCGTGGCCGAGGCGTTCGACGAGCATTTGTTCTGGCTCAAGAAGGTCATGGATAAAATTGTCTCGGGAGGGTTACGTATCAACCCGGAAAAATGTGAATTTTGTTGTCACGAGGTGCGCTATCTCGGTTTCCTGGTTAACCAGCACGGACTGCAGGACGACCCGGAAAAGTCGGCGCCGATTTTGGATTTTCCTGCGCCTCGGAAGGTGCCGGAGTTACGGAGGTTTCTCGGCATGGCTTCCTGGTATCGTCGTTTCATTGAGGGGTTCGCGACCATCGCCGAACCTCTCACGCGCCTGACGAAGAAGACCGTGGCGTGGGAGTGGGGGGACGCTCAGCGCACGGCGTTCGAAAAATTAAAGCAGGCCTTGGCGAATCCGTCCACGCTCGCGCGTCCGGATTTTTCCGTGCCGTTCGTGCTGCAGACGGACGCGAGCTCGTGTGGCCTCGGCGCAGTGCTGACGCAGACGATCGACGAAGTCGAACACCCGATTTCGTACGCGAGTCGGACTCTTTTCCCGGCAGAGCGTAATTATTCGGTGTCAGAGCAAGAGTGCCTGGCGATTCTCCGTCGATAAATTTCGCGCGTACTTGGAGGGCTATCATTTTACTGTGATCACCGATCACAGTAGCCTGTGCTGGTTACACTCGCTTAAGGATCCGAAAGGACGCTTAGCTCGGTGGTCATACGCCATGATGCAGTATGACTTCGACGTGAGGCATCGGAAAGGGACGCTGCATACCGTTCCCGACGCGCTCTCGCGCATGTTCGAGTCCGAAGAGCCGCCGCCGTTGGAGGGCGAGCCCGGTGAGGAAATCGCGTCGCGTATGATGGCCGTTATTCCTCACGCGTCGCGTGTTCCAGGGAAACGTTTGGCGCGAGTACCCGACGATCTGTGGTATTCGCTACGTTTTGAAGAAGTCGAGTCAGAGCCGCAGCGTTATGCGGATTGGAGAATCGTCGACGAACGGCTTTACATCCGCCGTCGTTTCACGCAGAGACTCGCGATTGATCCCGGCGCCGAGTGGAAGCTCGTCGTGCCGCGACCAGAGCGAGGGGGGGTTTTGCGAGACAACCATGACGTCCCGCAGGCCGGTCACCTGGGAATCAACAAAACGTTTAAACGCATCGCGGAATCCTATTATTGGCCCCAGATGCTACGAGATATTACGCGCTACGTGCGACGCTGTAACACGTGTCAGCGTACGAAGTCACGGCAAGGTCCGCCGTACAGTCTGATGGGCCGACGCGTGGTTGAGCGGCCGTATACCGTGGTCGCTGCCGATATTATGAGTCCGTTCCCTCCGAGTCGGGCTGGATTTGCGTACTTGCTGGTAATCCAGGATTTATTTACTAAATGGATAGAGTGTTGCTCGTTGCGAAAGGCGACCGGAAAGAAAATTAAAGAGGCTCTCGAGGAGCTTGTGATATCGCGCTGGGGAACGCCCGAGGTGCTGTTGACGGACAACGGCACCGAATTTGATAATCAGAGTCTGCGGGCGTTAGCCGAGTCGTATGGTATTTACCACACCACGACGCCCCCCTACCACCCGCAGGCCAATCCGGTCGAACGGGTCAACCGCGTTCTTAAGACCATGATTGTGGCGTTCCGGGAAAATGACCATCGCGCATGTTATGAAGATCTTGCGGAGTTCCGGTTCGCATCCAACACGGCGCATCACTCTTCCATTAACTGTAGTCCGGCGTATTTAAACCTCGGCCGAGATCCGAGGACGCATCAATTTTACGACAAGGCGGACGGGGAGCGGGAAGTTGTTCCGCTGTCCCCGGAAGTCTGGTCTGAGCGCTTGAAGCCGCTGCAGCCGTTACGGGAAAAGGTCCAACACGAGCTGGAAATCGCGTACCAAAAAAGCGCGCAACAATTTAACAAACGGCGCGCGATCGTCGCGTTCAAGGTCGGCGACCAGGTGTTGAAACGGCAGCGAGTTCTGTCCTCGGCGGCTCAACACATCGCCGCGAAATTAGTTCCCAAATATTATGGCCCATTTACGGTTTCGCGCGTGCTGTCGCCGGTCGTGTACGAGTTGACGGACGTTTCCGGGAAGCGTACGATTAAAGCTACTATCGAGGACCTTAAGCCTTACCTCGCACCCCTTTAATCTCGTTGACAGATGTTTAACGGATGCCCGAATGACGAGTTGCAGTATCTGGGAGGATTTTTGCGTGAGTCCCTGGACAATGCCCGGAGTGTGGGGGCGTCCGCATGGCGCGAGCTCGCAGCGGAGGTGATGGAGCGATACGAGGAGGTTCTCGAAGCCCTGGAGGATGCCGCGCCGGAGGGGGAGGACGCCGTCGTCTTGACGGAGGCCCGCGACTTTTTCGCGGACTGGTCGCTCGAGTCGGAGCAGCAATGCTTGGCCGACCTGGCGAGCGTCGAGGCCGAGGTGTCCGCGTCCACCCTGGTGGAATTGGAGCCGCCGGAGGAGGACGAGGGCGTCGAGGCCCACTCGCCGCCTGCCGAGGAGAACAACAGCGTCGCGGAGACGCTGTCGGGGCTCGAGATGCCCGAGGAGGAGGACGACGAGTCACCAACGCTCCGCGAGGAGGCCCCAGGAGGGGCGCAGCCGACGCGCCACGAGACGGAATTGGACGACGTGAGCGAAACGGAGTTCGAGGTCAGCGTGGCGGAGGAGCTGCTGGCCTCGAGGCACGTGAGGGAGGACCCGGACTCACCGGACGCGTCGTCGTACTACGACGGGCGTGACTACCCGGAGATGGAGGTGCGGGCCGAGCCGAGCGGCGGAGAAGAGCAGCCGCACGACGAGGAATTGCCGTTCGTGACAGACCCCGCTCTGGTGCGCGAGGCGGCCGCGCCGCTTGCCGGCTCCTCGAGGAGGTGCGCGGGGAGGTCGGAGTCCCCCGCATCCCAGTCGGTATCGGCGCTGGTCGGTCGTTCGCGCCGCCGAGGCCCGGAGGGGGTCTGCTGGAATCGCGGCGAGTACGGCTACCGATTCCCGTCCTGTCCGAGACCCCGCAGCGCGGAGCGGTTCTGCCGCTGGTGCGGGTGGAAGGGGTACACCCTGGCATCGTGCTCGGATTGCTCGCCCGTCTACTGGGCCGAGGGCGGCTCGCAGGCGAAAGACAGGAGGTCGAACCTCGGGTAGGGAGGTCGCGGGAGCCGCGAACAACGAGGCGCCGTCGTGCCTGCGGTCGAGGAGACCAGTGTCGTTCCGGGAAGACAGAAGTGGCCAAATGAACTGTTTGGTTTATTATTATTACTTTTTCGTTTTTTTTCGGTTCTCGTTTTGTTGTTTTATGATGGCGGTGCCCGTAAATGCCGGGAGGCCGAAGAGCCAATTTCGGATTATTTTTGTATCGACCGGAGGGTGGGAAAAAAGGGAAAAAAACCCCCTACTTTTTTTTTGTTAATTTGTATCGCGTCGCGCCCGGCTGTACCTGGAAACGAAGGGTGATGTTCTCTGCGAGCGCGCGACGCGCGAGACGTAGATTCCCGGCAGGGACGGATTAAAATGTTATTTGACACGCTACTCATACTTTCTTTGCCCGCTTATCCCTTATTACCGCTTGGGGAGCATGTTTGGGTGTGGTTGCACGCAAAGGGAGGTGATTGTCGTCGCGCTGAGAATCCTCGTCGTTGCTTTGTTGTTTTTTTTCTAAGTGAAGAGCCCCGACTATCGCGGGGAGTGCTCCGCGGAACCGCCCCGGATCCGGATATTAGTGTAGAGCCCCGGAGGGGTCCTACGGCTGAGGACAGCCGGTGTTTTAGGAGGGGGTCAGTTGTAACGCTCATTTTTGCGAGCGTTACAAATAAGCCCGTATTGCGCTCTGTCTCGGCGTGGCGGTCGGCCGCCGCGCGTAGAATCGGCGCGGGCAATTCCGGGGAGCACTCTCGCGCGAGGGGAAACCGGGGATATCCGATTTTAATGCCGAACGGCCTTTATTTTTCTTTTTTTATATATTTCGACGTTGTCGGGAGGTCGCCGTCGCCGTCACCGTATGTCCGTCGCCGTCGCCGTCACCGTATGTCCGTCGCCGTCGGCGCAATATCGCTGCCGCGAGCGCAGAGTCGTGGAGATCGCGTCCTCGAGAGTCCGAACGCCGAGGCCCGAGTCGGAGAGGGGAGGCCGCTGGTCAGCTGTGGCCGCTACACGAGAGCGCTCGGGAGGCTCCGACGACGGGCGGAGAGGCCGCCGTCGACGCGCCGGAGGGGGGCGACGCAGCAACAGCAACGGTCGCGCGCGGGCCGATCGGTCGCGCGCGGGCCTATCGGACGCCGCGCACGCTCGGGTTCCGTCGGCGCCGCTCGTCGCATCACCGCGAGATCCCGCGTGCGGAATATTTCACCTTTTCAGGCGGCGTTTTCTATAGATCCCGGGGAAAATCGAGTCCACCCGTCCGTGGAGTCCCCGGGAGACGTGTAGTTGGCGAGTCTCGCCTCTTCTCGCAATCGTTGCGCGGAACATTGTATTGTGCGAACGGGGACGATCGAAGACAGTCAAATCTCCCGGTCGCGTTCCCCTGCCCGCGCGCCGCGCGCGCCCTACGCAGCGCTAGATGAGCGAGACTGCGGTCCGCGACTAGCGGAACGCGGAAGTAGGGAAGGAGGGGAAATTCGGCGAGACGACCGTTCCTGCCGCGTGCGAGCGGCATTGTCTGTTGACGCGGTGCTGTGTGTGGCTGGGCGATTGCTGCGAGACGAGGCAGAGCTTACGCGTTCCCGTCGGTCTTGGATTTTGGATTTAGGCAGTACCGAGGCGAGAAAGTTAGGACTCCTCCTGGTATTCTGTGTTTTGGGACGACGATCGTGCGGCTAGGCCTACGCGTGAGCCTTCACGATCGGCCGAGGACCGGGTCGGCACTTCCCGGGTGTGGGTGGCCATTTTGGGCCACGTAGAGTGATTAACGGGCAGGCCCTTCGACCCCCGAGATCGCGGCGAGGGTGCTTCTGGTGCGCGGGCGATCGGCCGCCGTGCACGGCGGGAATCGCCCAACCCAATTTCGGGTTTAGCGCGCCGTGTCAACGCAATCCCCGGGAAGAAGTGCGCGTGAGCGACCGACGGCCCGCTGGAGAGCGCGTGGGCGGCCTTCTGCCGCCCTTCTGGTGAGACGGTCGTCAATCGGTCTCGCGCGTCCGGCCGCCGGACTTGGCGCGGCCTGTCCCCGGGTGCGTGCGAATTGCGACTGTGTTTTTTTTGCGTGTGTACGTGCCCACCGCGTATCGCCCTTCAGGCGTGGGCGTTCAATTTTGCGGGGCGATTAATCATGGTTTTCTTATTGGTTTCGTCGAGTCAGATATTTTCCGCCGGCCGCAGCGCTGGTGTTACGTCATGACGTAACTCTCGAAAAAAAATGCATTAATCCTCTCGAAAAGGTTTATCCGTGGTACACCTTGAATGAACGAGACCTATCTCGAAAATGCCGAGCATAAGAAAAACACTGGTTCTGGTAACCGTAGAGGAGAAGGAAAGGAGTCCGAGGCAAAACATGCGCCGTCTCACTCAAGGCGGGCGCTGTCTCACTCTGGGCATTGGTCATTCTCCATTGGAGAAACCGCCCGCCTGGTCTCAAGCCGGTGGCGAGGTTTCCCTGAGTAACGTGTCACAGCACACTACAGCACCAACTGACCCCTCCCCTCAGGTGAAAAAAACCCAGGGTTTCTCTGTAACGAACCGTGACAAAGGGGCAAAATGGTATCTCACAATACTACGGATATACCCACTCGATTAAGAGAATCAATTAATGAATAAAAATAAGTTATCCCCCACAAATAAATTATTTAGCACAAAAAAATCACACAATCTACGTTTGAGATTCTCCGACAAAAATTTAACTCCTACTATAAACAAGGAATTGTTGATTTGTAAGTTTACCAGCAATTTATAAATTCGAAATTTATAATCTAAGATACGAACTGAAACTCAATGAAAGATGAGAAATAAGTAATCAAGGAACTAATAAACAGCATAACGGAATTATGCATATAACAGAAGTTAACCAAGAAAATGTTCAGAATAATCTTGTTATCATTGTTCCGAGTTAGCGAACGGCAGAACGCGCGAGAAAAATTCTGTCATTACCACCTACTAAAATTAATTAATAAAAAAAAGAAATAATTAGACTAAGAAACTGCGTTGCGGCGAACCTTGCGACAATCAATTTCATTTTATTTCCTCGGAGGAAGCATAATATAAAGTCCAGACCGTGGGTTGCCACGCGCCTATGCCTACCACTGAGAAGAACCGGATAAGCGGAAGGAAAGGAGACCAAGCGGGTCGGCCACGAAGCATCAGGTTCAGGCGCGTGTCGATAGTTAACACCAGGGTACCAGTGACCAAGCGACCGAGAGAAAGAAACGTCGTCTTATTTTTGCGAACTGTTATTATAACACTAGCTCAACGGATATTTGGAACACACATTTTCGCGCCCTACGTGACTAAACCAGTAAAAAAGGCCCACCGTCAAAAAAGTACGATAACGAGAAAGAAATCAGATTATTAAGAAAACCTTGGAACACGCACATGTCAATGCGTGACTTCATACGAAGACTCGTTATCGCACATTGAATTTACGGAGCCAAGTTGGACCCGCATTATAATACTCCGTACGAAAAAATGAGATGAAAGAGAAAAAGAGACCTTCCTAATGCAACATTTCGTAACTCCGAAGATTAATTATAATTATCAATTAATTATAATCATCACCTAATCAATTATCAATTAATCACAATGATTCATTCCCGATTGTTAACAACAAACACGATCATTTAGAGAAAATAATGCAGGGAATAAAATAGGACTCGCTCGATGTTAAAAGACAAAAGTAATAAACACCTGAGCAGCTTCAACGACCCAAAGCGAGAAGACGCTAGAAGAAGTAGGAAAAAAATCCCATTTCTATATTACAATTTGAAACCTGATAAATTACAAAGGAATTATAGTCGAATACTTAATCGTGCACAAGTTAACCGAGATAATATTTGCTCCAGACGTCAGCTATGCCTCTCGAACGAGAAGTAAGAATCATGATAGGAATACGAAGAAACAATCCGTGTTACTACGAGTCACACATACACGAATCGTAAATCTCGGAAGCACACCACCACCAGAGTGCTGTTTCAGTCACACCTACACGGGCCACAGAGCTCGCACTACCACTAAAGCCCCGCGCTACATACACATCAGTCACTGCTCCTAACGGTCACCTCTCCCAGACTGCGAGGCGACATGTACGCACCCCGCTACTGCCGCACCCCGCTCTTAGGAATGCATCCGAAGCTCCAAAAAACCCGCTCTCTTTGGAAACCTATGTAATTTAAAAATCTGGAAAAAATGTCAGACTAAGTACAAGAAAATAAGCCGCCCGATGATACCGAAATCTTCCGAAAAACGTATATTTTAGGAAATAGGAAAAAGGCCACAGGTGTAGTGGTAATTAGTTATAATTTTCCAGAAAAATGCATTAGGACGTGAGGCACCGAATTATGTTCTCGGTTCTCGTAAATAGTTGTAATTAGAGCGGTATGAGCAAAAGAAGCTGAGGAATGCGGAGCGGAAGGAATTTTACTTCCGCGCGGATCGGAAGCTTCAAGGGCCGTAAGACGGCGACGAGATGGGTGCCTCCGATCGGCCCCACTCCTTGGGCCTCCGCACTTTAGTATTGGTAAAATGCACGTACAAACGCTTCAAGATGAGGCAATCGGCATATATATAAGGCGCTAAAAAGGGAGCTCGTCGCCCAGTCAATTCGTAACCACCCAGTTGATTTCTCGTCGTTAAGCTAATTAGTTCTCGGCTCGATTTAAATTCGAAATCTGTTTGTCTGAATTTCTCTATCTTCATCGACATCGAAGAAAGGACTTAGACTCAATCTTGCGAGTTCCAGTCTAGGACTCTGAAATTTTTCGTCGTACCGATTGCATTTCTGCACTTTGGACTTAGAATATTTCCGAACCTTTATTTTGCATTTACGAACACTTAGACTCAATCTTGCGAGTTCCAGTCTAGGACTCTGAAATTTTTCGTCGTACCGATTGTATTTCTGCACTTTGGACTTAGAATATTTCCACATCTGCATTTTTGCGTTTGCGAACACTTAAACATTTTGCGATCATCCATCGAGTACTCATAAAACATCCAATCCACTTCATATATTTTGTTCAACGAGGATTTAGCTTTTATCTTTGTCAAAGTCGAATAATTCTCGGAATTTCGGGTTGACTCGCTCTTGTACTTGAAATTAGTTTGACTGATTACAAACTTCTGCCTCGTTGACTAAAGAACTGGATTCGATTTTTTTTTTGGGGTGAATTATAAGAATTATTTTTAGATTAAGACACAATCGTGTAAATTGAGAATATCAGCCAAATCATTTTTTTTCCATTACAACGTGCCTTATTTTTTAATAAATTCAAATCAGTGTACGGAGCCACGGCCTCATGATCATCTTCTTCACTACGCCCCCGCCCTTTTTGTTCTCCTCCCGAAATTTACCAACGAATTCATCTGACGACGCCAACATAGATCTGTGAGCCCAGGTCTCTACAACTACACAGTAAGTACAAGTCTATTTAATAAATATATATATATATTTATATATCAACTGCCGCCTCGACTCATTCCATCTAGATTCATACGTTAATATTTCATGAAATACCCTCCCCATACCCTAAAAGTGAACTTCACCCCTTTTCCCTCGATTTTATTCACTAAGTGACTGACAAATGTTCGTACCCCTATCCCGAGTAATTTTCCGAAAGGTTAGGACTCAAAAACGGGGTTGCGTCTTCGGTGCTTTTTCGTCAGGCGTGGTAAAGAGAGAGAGTTCCCATTCTCACTGACCAGAGTACGAGAGCCTTAAGCTGAAGCGCTCATATAAGCGTGTAATTCTTAGGTCGTAACATTTCGATCGAAGTTTTGACGTAACACTGGCATAGTAGGGCCTTCGCGCGCGGAAATTATTTCACGGTCTTTTGGCAGTAGCTCGTGGTCGCGTTAGAGTGCTCTTTTTTTGTAATTTATTTTTTTTGATCGACGCGCTCAGGAAATCGGAAGCGGCGAATTGAGTAACCGCTTCCCGATTTTAGTAGGGTGACCTTTTGTAAAACCGCGCGAATGAATTAAAGTTTTTTTTAAATGACCTCAATTTTTGTTTTGTTTGTTTTTTTAATTTCGTAAATCGAGCCGAGGCGAAATCTCCAGTCAGCGTCCCCGAACCGCCCCTCTACCCATCATGAAGGCTGAAGCTAACCGGACCTCCACCTTCCCGCCTGTCCATTCCACCTCGCGTTCTTCTTTTTCAGCTGGGCCACGCGCTTCGCGTGGCTGGCGCCCTAACCTGAAAAATTCAAACCAGCTGCAGGTGGGTTTTTGCAGCTTCCCTTGTACGGCTCGTGACCCGGGCGGTAACACTGTCAAATAGTTTAGGAGAAAAGAGCTTTAGAAAATTCGAGCTGTGGGGGTAAAGTGCTACTGCCTCTTAAGGGAATGGAAATACCGACTTTGCACCTCAAAAGTTCGGAAGGGCCGTTTTTCGTGAATTATCAACAAATCGAAGCGAAAATTTAAATACAGACGCCGGTGATGTGAATTTCGTGCGTGAATTAGTCAGAATTTGGATTTTCGAAAAAAATGTACTGATCAGTTACCGGCAGAGAAATCTGTAATGAAAAATTCATTTTTTTCAATTTTTCGACAATAATTGAGAAAAGCGACTAATTCATGCACTAGATAATTAAAAATCACACATGATACGTGCATTCCGATTACGATTTGGGAATAATATATAAGCAAAACGCACGT
>CAWVQF010000046.1:0-25051 GCA_963932165.1 Pimpla rufipes
GGTAGCGTCTCGACGCCAAGTATTAAAAGAAATCTGTAATGCCGCCTCACGAGACTCTCACGACGAGACGCTAGCGCTACTCTTACTTTACAGCACGTTCGGTCCTTTTTCGTCTGCTATGAAATTGTAACTGGAATTATCTGAGTCAACACGTCGCGAACGCCAAATGTGTCAGGTTCAATATTTTTTATTTATTTTTTCTTTCCAATGAACCCTATTTCAATCAAATCGGTGGCCGCAACGCTAACATCTGGCCCACTTACGATTTCGATTCTGTCAAAAACTTTTCGTCCGCACTCACACAACATCGATGCGAATTTGTCCGATCCGTATACGTGCATGGCGTGTACCAGCACACTCTCACTTCGTCTGTAACTCTAATTATCTCAGGCAATACATCGCGGGCGCTAAATGTGTCAGCGCCAATATTTTTTATCTTTTTCCGCCTTATTAATGAGACCTATTTCGATATAATCGGTTCCCGAAGTGCTGATATCTGGCAAAATGTCACTTTTGTCTGAACTCACACATCGAGACAGATTTGTCCGATTTTGCATATACGTGTGCATCCGTGTAAACGAACAACGCACACATAACATAACAAATGGCGCCCGCAGCGGTAGCCTGAAGAAGTTGCGGCAACGATCGTCTATCGACCAGCTCGCTCTCGTCGTCTGACATAATCGTCGTCTGACAGTAATAAAAAAGTGACAGGGTCGTACACTCTACTGCAGTGTAATGAGGACTCTAGTGTAATGGTTTGTCTATCATATCAATAAAAATAATCGATGTGAAGGAAAGACGCGCACACAGGAGCGACGGCCCAAAGTCATGAGATCGCGATGATCGTGAATCGCCTGAGCGGACCGGCTGCTCCCGACGTGTGACAAAAAGTGAGAAGATCGTGCGTGATTAATAATAATCTCGCGTCTTAACGCAAAAGTGTCTTTTCAAAGCAACAAAAATCATCATGTGGAGGATACTTTATCCTGTCCATGAAAGATCGATTTTTTGAGGTTATATTTTGGGTTAATTTGGACGAATTGTCATGTTGGAATAATTTATTGTAGTATTTTTAGACCTTTCCATTACTTATCCCTGATAGAGCACTAACTATTTGGTGTCTTGTAGACATAAAGAATGCAGAGGATAGACGTGGTGAAAATGGTTTGTCCACTGGCGGAGCATAACAGTGAACAACGTCAATTGCAAGAAGGGCGATCTGACCATACGCCCAATGAGCCCTGTCGTTGCATGCATGTATTGAAGATGGTTTTCAAAAAGATGTGAAATAAACCAAAAAATGTTTTTTCAAAACAAAAATTGTACGCCAAGTATTAAAAGAGTAGCCGTCTCTCACAAAAAAAACTCCCAAAAAAAAATCTCTCACCAAAAAAAACTCTCCCAAAAAAACTCTCTCTCCAAAAAAAACTCCCAAAAAATATCTTACAAAAATATTAACGAATCAATATATTAGCCAAGTAAAACTCCTCGGTAAAAAAAAAAAAAACTTGGTGTACCAGCATTTTACTTCTCGTCCTTATTTCAATGAACTATGTGCGGAAGCAAAACGCTGGTACACCAAGTTTTTTTTTTTACCGAGGAGTTTTACTTGGCTAATATATTGATTCGTTAATATTTTTGTAAGATATTTTTTGGGAGTTTTTTTTGGTGAGAGAGTTTTTTTGGGATAGTTTTTTTTGGTGAGAGATTTTTTTTTGGGAGTTTTTTTTGTGAGATTTATATTTACAGGGCGTACGTGGCCCGCCATTTTGGCCACGGTCTCTTCCGTCAGTTGCCATCGACCGATGTATACCACATCGTCGTCGTCGTCCTCCTCAATCTCTGTCCTACGCGTGTAAAAAAATATATATACATTTTTTGTACGATTTAGTGAGCCACACTACTTAAGGTAGTTCTTGCGACCAATATTCATTTCGCATAAAATCGAGGCATACGAGAGAGAATTGCAAACACTTCTCGGTGGTATAAAAATCTGAAAAAAATTATACACATTAAAGGTACTGAAAAGATTAAATTCGCATAATAATAATGCGAAAATGATATTAACAAATTGATGAAAAAAAATAATTGTTTAACAAATATTTCGATGACCGATGAATTTTTTTTCGTGAAAATGATTCCTTCGTATTTCTGAATACGTATGTATTTTTTCAGATTTTAGATTTTACATTGAATTTTGTGCGTTTTTTATAGGGAAAATATGTGAAAATTCAATGTGAACTCTAAAATCTGAAAAAATTAATACGTATTCGGAAAACCGAAGGAATCATTATGACGAAAAAAAACTTGGGTCATCGAAATATTTGCTAAACAATTTTTTTTAATCATTTTGTTAATAACATTTTCGATTTGTTATTCTGCAGAATTAATATTTTCCGTACCTTTAATGTGCCTGCATTTTTTCAGATTTTTATACCACCGAAAAGTGTTTGCAATTCTCGGCCTACAAAACGGCCTACACTATGGCTCTGGATTTGTCATGGGGTGGCCGGGGCGAGGGGCGGGGCGATGTGTATGTGGTGGGACACAGGTTTGTAAAACTAATTTTTAAATAAATACTTACGATACATTCTTGTTCGCGTTGGCGACGGCAGCGGGCGAGCTGCCAGAGATAGATTCTCCCTCGCGATTGTGATCTACTGGACTTTTTCGCTTGCGGCCCGCCAATTTTGCCGTGGTCTCGGCGGATACTGCTCTTTCGTCTGGGAACACGATTTCATCGTCCTCCTCCTTCTCCTCCTCCACCACCACCTCGGTCCTGTTTTTTGTAAATAAAATAAAAACAAATAATAAATTGTTTAAGTAATTAAAATTTATTTCAGAACATTAAATAATTATGGAATAACTTACGGTTCTTTCGCTGTTGTTGCTGCTGCTGGTGCCTCCTCCCCGGGGCTGAGGGTGATCCCCGATATTGAGACGGTGTCCTGAAAAATTGAAAGAAAAAAAAAATTAACGCGCGAGTGGGAAAAACCGCGAAAGAACGGGAAAGACCGATACCGACCGACCGACCAACGGACGAACGGACGGACGGACGGACACAAATACAGATAGATAGACAGATAGAAAGAGAGGAGACGATATACAGCGATGCAAACTTACCTCGCCGGACCATTCTGGCGACGGCGGACACACGAACGCGTTGAACGGTACAACACAGCGGACGGGAATGCGCGAGGAAATTAGCGGCAGCGTGGGCGTAGACGTTCTTGTGTATATACATTCGCCGATCCCCTTTTCGTCGCTCGACGATTCACCGTTTCCATCCTCGTCCTCTTTCTCAACGTGCCCCGTTGTTGCCGTCGATGTACCCGCAGCAGCGGCAGGGATGGCCGGCGAAGAGGATGTCGACGGGACGATCGCCGCTTCCCCCTCGTTCTTCTCCTCCTCCTCCTCCTCCTATTCGTTCTTCTTCTTCTCCTCCTTCCTCGCGTTTTGTTCCATCCTGCGTGTGTGCACTGCGGAAGACACAATACTTTACGAGCGAACGTTCTCGGCACTTCGCTCGACTTTCACATGCTCGCGCGCGACACGTCCCGACTCGAGTGCGACCGGCGACGGACTGTCGTTCTCGCGTGCGCGACCGCAGCTCCCGCCGCCGTGCCTGCCGGGAACGCACGGAGGCACCACCGACGTCTCTCATTGGCCGAGCGCGACCCAACGCGCGAGCAGCAGAGCCGAAAGCGGCCCCGACTGCCCGCGCAACAGCATCGCCTTCCCTCTCTCTCTCTCTCTCTCTCTCTCTCTCTCTCTCTCTCTCTCTCACTCTCTCTCTCTCTCTCACACTTTCGCGGTTTCTGTCGCCCGTGGCCGCCTTTGCCTGCTTCACTTTGCCACCAATATAACTGAGAAAAATATTAATTAAAATCGTAAAACTTGAGTTAAATATTTCACCGTTCATTCCTTGCACCAACGGTTGACCGGGCCGCGCGGCCGCCGCACAGTCCCTTTGTCTCCCTTGTCGTCGCGCTGCGTAACACGAGCGGCCGCTCTTGCTCGGTCGCTCGCCCCCTCGACCCCCTTGTCCTTCGACCGCAAACACACGCGCGTGCTGATGGATTCAGCAGATACGTGACGTTTGTTTGTTTGTTCCCGAAGCTTCTTGCCTCGCGTACCGGTACAGATTTGCCGCGATCGCGAATGACGCAAACAGCCGCGAAGCGACCGGACACAACAACGAACGAGAGCCGCCCCACGGGTCCGTCGCCACGACAGCAGCAGCAACAGCAGCGGCAGCAGTAGTCCGATCAGCCAGTTCGCGTTTCGACGAGGGACCCACTGCGACCACGCGCGAGCTTTCGCCTCCTCCGGCGTTGCCGTTCCGCATTGCGACCGTACATCCCCGGGCGCTGCGAGCCTACTCGTGCCCCAATCGTCGGATGGTAACGCTCGATGGACATTTTTTCGACCGTCGTAACGGATACCTCCGAAGCCACCATGCGTGATGACTCGTCGCGGCGTTTCTGGCGAGAATAATAAATAAAAAAATCCCAAAAAAAACACATAAAGACCGAAATTAAACAAAACCAACATACAAAAAAAAATTATAAACAAAGACAAATGAAGCAAAAAAAGAACAAATTTTTTTTTTAATTAAATTTGAGACGCAAATAAACCGAAAAAAAAACACAAAGACGCAAATCAACCCAAAGAACCATGAAAAAAGTTGCAAAGTAGACTTGGCACATTGCGCTTCCTCAGTTATTTTCATCTTTCTCAAAGCCGTCTCTACGTGGAAGTTTATTTATTATTATTGGCTTCCTCATAGACGAAGCTTTCCGAAAGCTAGCGATTATTGACGATGCAATGTTCAATGTTATAATTTTTATGATTGTTTTAAATACATTTCAAACTCGAAAAAGTATCGAAACCTGAGTCATTAAGAAGTATAATTTTTGTATACACTGAGCGACACGAATACATTTTCCCAGACATTAAATATCACATGTTAAATATCGAATGGTATTTGTCATGCGTAAATAATTTCAGTCAAATTCTTAGATTTTTCCTTCATTATGGGGGAAACGAGAATTTGTCCTCATTAAAAAAATAATACACACACACACACACACACACACACACACACATCCGGACAATTTTCATAAACTTAACTCAACTTTTCGGACCATTGTGAGTGTACGAATATGACTTTCACAAAATCGTTGTAACGCGCTAAAGCGGAAACGATCGTGAGACGCTCGCCGCAGAGTTGCAGGTTGACCCCGCGCGCGTATCCTTACCGCCATCGCTTTGTTACGCTTGCGCATGCGCGCGCCCGCAAGAGCTCCGTGGCGCGTCGTTGACACCGCGAGTTCCAACTGCCAACACGAGCGCCCGAGAATCATCTTTGTTGGTCCGACGTTCACGGTGAGCACACGGGCACCGTATGTATTCGCCTCACTCCGTGGATTTTCGGTCTCCGAGCTTTGCTCGCGCTCTCACTGTCTGTGCGTGTGTGATTTCGTTCGTGCGAGTGTGCAAGTGGCTGCGCTGCCGCTCGTGAAGCTAAATATAGCTAATATCGCGCGCGCGCGATCGCTGGTCGAGAGTACGCGGCGCGTCGCGGCGATGGAACCGTCGCACGAGTCGCTTCTAAGTCGCAGCAAGGACGGTAAAAATACATTTAAAACTCAAGATCTACCGCTCGAAATCGGTGTGTTGGAATGCGAGCCGATCATCGTCATAGACCCGCCGCCGAGGGACAAGGAGAAGATGAGGCCCCTCCTCTCGGGCGTCTCGTATGCATCGTACGACGTCGATTCGACGGTTGTGTGCGCCCGATCGTTGCACGCCTTTCGGGTCAGAGGGTGCATCCCGTTGTTTCTGGATCCAACGTCGGCCGGGTATCCGTGGGAGGAGTGGAAAATACTCAACCCACTCCGTCGAGCGATGATTCCCGGTCCCGACGAAGCGCAACGACGGAAAAGGAAGTTCTATGCGCTGCATTTGGCCGGCCGCAACAAAGAAGTGATCGACGTGATATTTCAATTCCGGCCCGACCGAGTCGCCGATGGGCGCGGCGTTTCCTCGTACGAGGCGCGCCTCGTGCACGGCCAATTTTTAAATAAGATAATTCTCCCTGCGGCGAGAAATTTGCCCGCGGAATGCCCGAGCTCATACCGCGGACTCGGTGCAGCTGTGCGCGAAGGGTACCAGCCGGGCTTTCCAGAAATGGCCCGAATCTACGATCGCGATTGGGCTCGCTTCGCGACGCTCATCGCGGACCATATCGACGCGGCAACAGACGACCCGGAGTGCGTGTTCGTGAATGTCGCGTTCGTGCGATCCCGTCACGGGATGAAGCAGTCCCCGGCCCAGGCGGAGGAGGATAACGCTCATTATTACGATCTCCGGCACCCGGACGTTATCCTCATCCAAACCCACATCGGCAACGAGCTCTGGCCACGACGCGACGAGGCTCTTCTCGTCCTGCTGCCGGGGCTGACGCGAGTGTTGTCGCCGATCGCCACCGCCGTCCGAACCGACGTATGGCCGCACACGGCGAAAACGATGTACTTCAAAACGAAGTCGTTCCTGGTGAATTTCTTAACAAAATTCGGAACATTTTATTCCGACCGGGAATATCGCGACCACGTCGACGATAACGATACGGACGACGACGAGGACAGCAACGACGACGACGAGGAGGAGGAGCACGACGAACATCGCACAGCGTTTTGTGTTACCGGCCGCACTGTATACCAGCCGCACGTTCAGACGTTAATGTTCGAGCCCGGTAGCGTCGCGGTACCGTACGCCATATGCCGCGGTGGTGGCTATTTATTTATTTTATTTATTTATTTAATTTATTTATTTTATTCAGTGAACGGGGCAAGCACCTTGACAAAAATATTACAATAAAATGGCAAAAGAGTAAGCCAGCCGGCCAGAAAATATGCAAAAATAATACAAAAATAAAGAAAATACAAAAATAATGCAAAAATAAAGAAAATAACAGTATGAAAAAAATATAGATATAATTATAAGGGATTTTCCGTGGGACTGGGGTTCCCGACGTCAGTGGTTAGAACAGCAGTGTGTTTCTGTAATAAACGTGATATATTTTCCAACAGGTTCAAAACTATTATTTACAAAACTCTCACCTGTAATAAACGAAACGACATTTAATGTTCGTAAACCCGAATTTCTGTTATTAACCGCCGTAATTAATAATTAGTGTGCGCCGAAGCACAATTGACACGTGTGTCGTCTTATCTCTCTGTCTCCCTCACCGTCTACTATACCGACACACGATGCTCGGGAGCGCAGCGCCCTTTAAAGGAATATTTTCCTTTACATCATCCCTCCCGCGGGAAAAAAATGTTTACATTTTTTTTTTTTTTTTTTTTTTTTTTTTTTTAGTTTAAAATGTATCGTCCATTTAATCACTGTCGCTTCTTTCTTCATTGGCGTTTTCTTCAGATGTTGGAAGTGGAATTAGCTTGGACACATGGAAGAGGTTCGACTCTGACTTCTTATGACCTGTGTTGATCTTGAATATAGAATTCGAGATTTTTCCGATGATTACGTATGGTCCGATCCTCAGCTCGTCGAGTTTTTTCCTATTCAATTTGTTCCTGTTTTCTACGAAGACTTTGTCACCCACGTTGAAATTTATATATTTCCGATGTTTGTTGTAGATTTTTGTATTATAGTCATGTGACTTTATTGAATTTTCCAAAGCAGTCTTCTTGTCTTTGGTCCAATCTTGATCGATTATTTTTTTCCTCTTTAATTCCTTCGGCAATATTGCAGCATCCGTGCCGTTCAGTAGATATGATGGTGCAAATCCAGTGACACTGTGATTTGTGTCGTTGTATTTCTGTACACATTCGTGCGCAATCGTTGTCCAGGCCACCTTCTTTTTGTTTTCGTTGATTTTACATCTTATTCTATTAATTAGTGTTTGATTTAATCGTTCGTTTAAGCCGTTTGAGAAAGCACAGTCTGCTGCCGTGAATATTATTTTAGTGTCTTTCTTGTACAGAAAGGTTTTAAATTCTTTTGAATTTATACCTGGGTATTGGTCCGAGAGGATCATACCGATCGGTTCGGTTTCGGTGATGCCGTCCACTAGTTTAATAAAGTCTGTTGCATTTTGCGTCTTAGACGTTAGAATATAGGCGTACCTTGTGAAATGATCCGCCAACAAGTGAAGGTATTTTTTCGTTGATCTTGAACCACCGAATCCCCACACAGTGTCTAACGAGACGATTTCGAAAGGCCTCGTGGCTGGGCCTAAGTGTGACAATAAACCGTATTTTGGCTGCCCTCTTGTTTTGTTTTTTATGCAAGTTGTGCAGCTTTTGCATGTTTTTTCGATGTTCGTGATTAAGTTCCTCGCTGTATAGTATGGACATATAGTTTTCTGCATTTGTTTAATGCCAATGTGACACAGATGTTCGTGAGTCTTCTTAAGAAGCTTGGTGCTGAACTCTTCTGTTAATATTATTTTTTCTGTTTTTTTCGTTTTCTTGAATAAAATATTTTCTCTTGATATTAGTTTATCCTTTATTACCGCTATTTCTTCGTTCTTTTCTTGGTCTCCCAAAATGTCTTCCAGTGTTATGATGTTTATAATTTTCAGTTGTTCATCCGTGTTTTCATTTGGGTCTAGGACTGGATTTCTGCTAAGGCAGTCAGCCTCGATATTATTTTTACCTGGTTCGTATTTAATCTCGAGATCGTATTGAGACAGATAATACGTCAAGTCCCCAAGTTCTTCGTCGGTTCTTGATTTGATGTTTAGATTCTCCAACGGTTTGTGATCTGAGAAGACTGTAAATTTCCTTCCTATTAAACGGTGCTGCCAGTATTGTACACATTCTTTAATCGCCAGGCATTCTAAGTATGTGGCTTTTTTCTTTTTTTGAGCTGCGTTCAGTTTTTTCGAGAAGTATGCCACTGGCTTTTCCACGTTGTCTTCCTGTGGTTGTTTTAATACAGCCCCAACTCCTAGGAGGCTGGCGTCTGCGTAGATATGTATTGGTCGATCCGGGTCGAAAATTGTCAGCACAGGCTGAGTGCATAATATTTGTTTCATCTCCTCGAAAGATTATTGACATTCTTCAGTCCAGTTGAATTCTTGACCTTTCCTTAGTAGATTGTGTAACGGATAAAGTTTTATGGCTATTTTAGGCACATACTTATGGTAGAAATTGATTTTCCCCAAAAATTGTCTCACGTTTTTTTGGGATTTTGGTATCGGGAAATTTTTTATCGAGACCAAGTTATCTTTTAGTGGTTTTACTGAATTATTTTGTATGACATGACCTAGATATTTTGCTGAGTTCTCAGCAAAACTGCATTTCGAGAACTTGAGTCTGAAACCCTCTCTCTTTATAGCTTCGAATAGCTTTGTTAAATGTTGAATATGATCTTCAAAAGTTTTCGAAAATATTAGTATGTCGTCTATGTAACTAACCGTGAAGTCTGCCAATTTATGTTTTCTTATTATGTTGCTCATTGGAAATGTCCCTCTTGCGTGACAAATGCTGTTTTATGTCTGTCTGAGATTTTCAGGGGTATTGACCAAAACGCCGAGTTTATGTCCAGTTTGGAGAAAAATTGACAATCCCTTGTTTTTACCATGAGGTCTTCGATAAGTGGGAAAGGATGTGATTGAGGCACGACGATTTTGTTTAGGTCCCGAAAATCTATACACAACCTCGACTTCCTGTTTTCTTCTCTCTTGAACGCCAAAGTTACTGGAGCTGCGAACGGGCTGTAGGAATCTTCGATTAGTTTCATTTCCAGTAGTTTCCCGATTTGTGACTCAATTTCTTTTCTATCTTCGGACGAACATCGGTACGGCCTTTTACTGCAATATTTTTCCACTGACAGGTCGATGTGGGCTTCGTAGTCAGACACTGTCCCGATGTCGTATTTATCTTTTGCGAAAATGGTTGCATTTTCGTCTATTAATTTGTTAATTTTTGATTGTTTCTCCCGGTCCAAGTGATTTATTGAGATGCTAAAATTTGCCTCTTCAAAATTTTCGTTAAAGTTCACCAAATATCGGTGGTCCTTGGCCGCTTGACTTTTTTGCATCTTTTCATTGTCGTTGGTTTCTACATTACCGCTAGTTGTATCCTCGGTGACCAATTTTTCTCTTTTTTGAGGAATTTTATTATTTCCTGGACACTTTTGACTGATGATCAGGTTTTCATCCTGCGTTAGTTGAAATTCCTTGATACAGTCTAGTCCTACTAGGAAATCGTAATCGAAGTTTGTTTCGTCGACCACAAAGACAGTAATTTTCTTTTCAATATTAAAGATCTTTGTATTTATTTGTATTGTGCCATTCGCTTTTTTCACGCCATTAATCGTTTTTAAATTAATATTGTTTGAACTTCCTGCTTCTTCATTGTTGATTTTTAGTAGTCTCGAATTTATCAGTGAGACGTTTGATCCAGAATCGTAAATCCCAGATATTTCGAGATTTCCATCCAGTACCAAGTTTATTTTGATCAATGGCGGCACAATTAGTTTTTTGGATTATCTTCTTGCAGGTCACATTCCAGTTGTGAGTTGTTCACGAGTCTTATTTGGTTCTTTCCTTCCGTGAGGTTGGATTTGTTTTTGAACCAGCACGAATCTTCCGGGTGGTATCTATTCTTTTTCCCGAATTTCTCGCATGTTTTGCATGGTTTTTTGTTATCTTGTTTTTCTTTCGGAGTCGGTGCTGCATTTTTCTTTTTATCCGTCGTGTTGTTTTTCACCAGGTGTTCCAGACTCCTGATTTCATTAAACATATCTTTTGTTTCTTTTACCGTTGTTTTATTAATTCGGTTCGTCACAAAGTCTGGTAAACCGGCTGCAATTAAGCTTATCAGTATTTCCGGACTCATAGACTTATTCATCTCCAGTAGTAGTTTTTCTTTTCTTAGAGCGTAGTCCAATAAAGATCCGCTGATATATTTGAAGCCGATCGCGTATTTTACCGGCGTCCATCCTTTGTCTACATAGGTTTAGCAGAAGCTATCTTTCCAGTCAGTCCACTCTGAATTAATCGTGAGTTTTGTTAGCATTGAGCTGTACCAGTCCGTACAAGAGCCTTCCAAAAATAGTCGTAAAACCTCTATTTTTTCTTCATCTTCTTGTAGACTCAGACGCCCACATTCGCTTTCGAATAGCTCCATCCATTGTGTCACATTACTGTTTTTGTTGTTGAATTTCTCTAGTACAAACTTCTCTGCTAGTTTATTGAGATTTTTTCTTGACTCCGTTTCTGTTCTAGAGAATCTTTCTAAAATCATCGTTAATTACTCTCCTGAGATGCCACCGGTGTTGCTCGTTTGTCCTGTAGCTTGAGGTTCCTCAAATCTTTCTTCCAATATGTAATCAGCGAATTGTATATTTCCGCCGTCATCAACGTAGACCGCTTTCAGGGCATCGTTTAGTACGATCCACACGTTCCTCTTCTGGTGTCTTTTTGTGATTGCGTTTCTCACTTTTTTAAAGGTGTCTGTTTTAGTTAGTTCTGTGTGTAGGCTTATATCTTGAAATTGGCTCGGCACATCAAAAATCTCACCGTCGACGGTGCTGATTGAGGTTAGGAAGAGGTTGTTTGTCTTTTCGTCACCTCTTCTTGCCCCCACGATGAATTCAAACTTCAACTTCTGCATCATCGAAGGTTTTCCCTGTAGATTTCACGAGAAATGTCGTTTTATAAGGGATTTTCCGTGGGACTGGGGTTCCCGACGTCAGTGGTTAGAACAGCAGTGTGTTTCTGTAATAAACGTGATATATTTTCCAACAGGTTCAAAACTATTATTTACAAAACTCTCACCTGTAATAAACGAAACGACATTTAATGTTCGTAAACCCGAATTTCTGTTATTAACCGCCGTAATTAATAATTAGTGTGCGCCGAAGCACAATTAACACGTGTGTCGTCTTATATCTCTGTCTCCCTCACCGTCTACTATACCGACACACGATGCTCGGGAGCGCAGCGCCCTTTAAAGGAATATTTTCCTTTACATAATCATAACTTAATCATAAACTACAAACTATGCAGGCTCAACGCTCGATACATAAGTATTTACGGCCCTTTCAAACGCCGAAAATGGACAGCCAAAAAAATCCACAAACGCAGACGCAAGGTTGCCATTGCGGAACATCCGGGTGAGCGACTCATTAAGGCCGTAACGGGTCCTATGGCCCCGCACGAAAAAAATAACATGATTCCGGATATTCCGCAATAGCACTGACACTGTAACCGACGCCAAAAGCTCAGGGCAGTCAACAAAACTGTGTATAATTTTATACAAAAAAAATCAGCTTTTTTCAGCTGATTTTTTCAGCTGAAAAACGACGAGACGCGAGCGTTTGCATCCCCAGCTCGGAGTGCAAATAGGACAGGTACGCCCCGTCGGTCACCCCATATTTGTACCACAAAAAACGAACAAATCTACGCTGGACACGCTCCACAGCATCAATATAACACAAATAATAGGGTGACCAGATGATAGACGCATACTCCAAGATGGGGCGAACCAACGCACAAAACAAGGCCCTAATCGAGCGCGGATTTCGAAAATCCACAGTTGCACGCCTAATGAACCCGAGCAACCGCAATGCCCGATTGCACGCATCCGATATGTGATACCTGTAGCACAAAGTTGGGGTCAGGTAAACACCTATGTCCTTCACGAGCGACCGACGGTGAAGCATACTGCCGTTAAGCGCGTAGTCAACAAACAATGGTCGCTTGGTCCGATAAAAAGAAATGACAAGGCATTTGGATAAATTGAGTGAGAGCTTATTGCGCACACACCACTCGGACACCCTATCAAGGTCACTCTGAAGCAAGTATGAGTCCTCCGGCCGTGAAATCTCCCTAAAGATTTTAAGATCATCAGCATACAACAGAAATCGGGAGTGCACAAAGCATCTTTTAATATCATTAATAAACAACGTGAAAAGCAAGGGCCCCAAGTGCGAGCCCTGCGGCACACCCGAAAGAGCCATAAATGCTTCAGAGTGATAACCTCGAACTCTCGCAACGTATCGTCTCTCCGCCAGATACGAGGCGATCCACTGTAACAAAACCCCACTGATACCAAAGTTCTCGAGTTTATTAATAAGAATTGCATGGTCCACAGTGTCAAACGCCTTCGCCAAATCAGTATAAACGCTGTCCACCTGGAGACCGCCCTCGATCTCTCGCGTAATAAACTGTGTATAAACCAGCAGATTTGTGACAGTGGATCGCCCCTTACAAAAACCATGCTGCTCCTCAATAACATGCCGCACAGATGCACTCGCCAAGGCATCAGCAACCAAGGCGTCCATAACCTTCGGAATGCACGACTGAATCGCAATCGGTCGATAATTGCGCACATCTTCCACTTCACCCTGTTTGTGTATAGGCGTGACGAAGGAGACAAGCCAGGCAGACGGAAAAATACCCGAAGACAGCGACCAGTTAAACAACCGCGTTAATGGACCGGCCAAGACCCTCGCGCACTCCTTGACGAGCACAGGAGGTACTCCATCCGGCCCCATACCCTTATTCACCACAATACCGGCGAGTCTCCTTCGCACCACCGACTCAGAGAACGCCAGTTCGGAGACGTCAATCGCCCCAGAAACCGATACACTATTTTCCGCAGAGAGACTCGGCTCACCCGACGGCTTTACGAAAACGCTGCCAAAGAAACTCGCAAACATCCCAGCAATTACCGAGGACGCGCTAGACCGAACATCGTCGAGGAACATGCTGGTTGGAAGGCCAGCACACTTCCTGACCTGCGTAACATGATTCCAAAAAGGCTTAACGCTATCCGACGAGCACAAACTGTCCTCGACCCCCTCAATATATCTAGCATAATCTGAATCAAGGCGAGCTTTACACTGAGACCGGAGCGATTGAAATTCCCGATAACAGGCCTCCGCGACAATCGAAGAATCAGCACGCTTATAACACATGTGCGCAATTTTTTTCTTACCTATCAATCTCCGAGTTTCAATAGCTACCCACTTAGGATAACTGGAGGGGCGAATCTCCACCACGGGAACGAAACTACTGACCGCATAATTCATTTTCTCGTAAAACAGATCAACCGCATGATCAACCCCCCGCGCGCCACCGAAAAGCTCATCCCAATCGACCGACGCGAGAAACTCGTTAATAGCCACAAAATCAGCTTTTGCAAAATTACAAAAACGCGCCTCCAGACCATCCGTAACAAAAGAGGACGGCAGAGATAAATAAAGGCTGAGAGGCGGGTGGGGCGGATCAACCGGGGAAACATTTCCATCGGCAAGGGCAGCAACGCATTTTAAATCAGTGAATGCAAGATCCAGCAGCCTATTCCGATCATTAAGCACAGAATTCACTTGGGTTAAATTAAGCGAAGCCGTCAGCCCAAGAACGACCTCCAACACAGACCCAGAGCTCAATACTTCCACAGAGACCAACGGATCATAGTCCGAAAATCGAGGAATATTGAAATCACCCAAAAGCAAAGTATATGTGTCCCTGGCCGCAGCCACCACCCGCTCCACCGCGTCACAGTAATCGCAATATAACCCAAGCTGAGACGCAGGGGGAAAATATACAGCACCCAATAAGAGCCGACAATTCGGAAGCTGCACGGAAACAAACACCTGCTCGAGGGCAGATACAAAACACGGCAAACCCGAGGCAGCAATTGTACGACGCACCGCAATAAGCACCCCGCCCCCCGCGACTTAGCACTCGAAGACGCCGATCGGTCGCATCTGAACACTTGAAAATCGCGCAAACCCAACTCAGCATTCGAAACTTCCGGCGAAAGCCAAGTCTCGACCAGGACAATAATTTGATACCCCCCATACACAATAACATGACGCAACTCGCGAACTTTAGATTTGATACTCCTCACATTCTGATAAAAAATCGACAAGCCCCATTCACACTCTAGTTTTTTGCCTGACGCGCCGAACTCCCCCCGGCGGACCGCTGTGCACCCGCACCATCCACGATTTGAGGAACGCCTCTGACATATTTTATAGTCTTGCCCGCATCGCCCGCTTCCAACATCTCCGACAGCTGCTTCCTAAGACCTCGCAGATGCTCACGCTGATTGACCGAGAGATCCGCCATGACCCTGACGTTGGAAGCGACAATGCGCCTCTTATTTTTCAGCACCTCAATAGCGCTCTCAGCATCCGGCAGGACAACCTTGATAGGGCGAGGCGCCGCCCCAGCCTTGAGAACGCCCAGGCGCGAGAACCTCACCACCGAAACAGCCGGACTAGCAGACGACAGCAGCTCCGTAATAGCAGTCAACTCCCTCGCAGCGGCATCCACCCCAGAGTTCTCCGGCAATCCGTACACCATGACGTTCCTCGCGCGACTTACGAGATCCGCTGCCTCCCGCGCCACCACCAGAGAGTCCGGAGGTCGCGCCTCCGACGCACGACTGGCCTCGAGCCGCTCCACTGTAGCCTGCAGACTCACCACCTCGTCACGAAGGGTCCTCAACGTGGTCTTCATGTTGACAATCGAGACTTCACAGCCCAGAATTCGCTGCACCGCATCATCAAAGCGGGACGAAAGAGAGTTCACCGAAACGCTCAACTCATCAAACTTTTCATTGAGCAACTCCTCAGCCTCGCGTTTATATACCGCCAGCTGTTCGCTCATGCTCCAATTAATGTCCCTCTTAAACGTCTCAAGCGTCAGAGTAACGCTTCTATTGAAGCTGCTGAACTGGCTCTCAAAAAACCGCTTCGTATCCGGCCCCATGGCGACACCGCTCGAGACGTGTGAACAATTGGTAATGAAGAGATCGTCGAAGAGCAGCTCCCTGGCCGAGGCGCAGCTACGATGATAAGAACGGCAGCACGAAGCACAGCGCACGAAGTCCTTGACCGTCTCACCACACCCAGCACAGGAGACCTATGCTGCTGCTCCTGCTGCTGCTGCTGCTGCTGCTGCTGCAGGATGAGGAGGAGGAGGAGGAGGAGGAGGAGAATAACATGGACCGCGAACGCCACGGACAACCATCGAGCGGCGCGAACAGTTGGCGTGTACCGCGCCTTCATGGAGAGAACATCCGCGAGGCATCAGCGACATCGTGCAATGCGGCCGATTCGCGACCGCGAGATACGCCGATTGGTACCATCGGTACGCGTCCGTGCGATCGGCGATCCGCGTCGAGGACGTCATCACGATGACACCACGTCAATACTTCTCGTCCGTCGGAGACACAGTTTTTGCCAGGAGGCAAGCGCGTCGACGGGACAAGAGCAAGTGGTTCGCGAAGTCCGGAGCGGAGGCCCTCGTCCCTCTCATCGACACGACGCGACGTCTCGTCCAAAGCGAGAGAATGTACCGCTTAAAAAATTGGCCGTGCCACGTGCGATCGACCGTCGGCCCGGATATCAAACTTCTGGAGGCCAACGTCGCCGTTGTGTCTCCGGAATTTTTCGAATACCTCTTGCCCAGCAAAGCATATCTGTGTCGACTCTACGACGCGGAGGTCAGGCTCTCGTACTTCGCGCGGGGCTACAGTAAGAGTCTCGATTACAAGCGCCTCACTGAACTTCTTCGCGGTCGCACGGTCCAGGCCTCGGAGATACACAACGGTATTGTCTCGGCGAGGAGGAGCCTCGTGAGCGAGCGAGCCGACGTAACGCTCGAAGCGCTAGTGGATAATTTTCTGCCGCGGTTCAACGCCTCGATCCCGGCTGCAGCGCGAGACGCGATCGCAACGATTATCGAGGTCGACTATTGCCCTATTACCGCCTCGTTGAGCCCCCCAGAGCAAAGAGATTGGCACATCATCGCGCACATAGTGCGTATGTACGCGCTCAATGCTTACAAGAACCACGGGTTCGCCAAGAGATATCGCCAATTGATGGCGATTATCCAGCCGCGGATACGGGCCAACCCCGTGGTCAACGACGGCGACGACGACGACGACGACGACGACGACGAGGAGGTCGATCCGGCAGCAGCGGAAGCAGCGAGGACGGAGGCGGCAGCGGCTAAAGCGGAAGCAGAGCGGGTGGCTGCGAAAGCGGCAGCGGCAGCAGCAGCAGCAGCAAAGGTTATAGCCGCGGAGAGGAGTTTACTCTCGGTGCGAGCCATTCGATCGCTGCTTTCCGAGAACCGCCGACGGCCAGGCGCGGCGTATGTCTCAAAGAGATACACGGTGACACCGCGTCGGGTCACCAACTCTACGCTATCGCCAAAAGGTACGTTCGGCCGCGTGCTTCTGGCCGGTGCAACCGGCTACGACGCCACTGATCCCGAATTTCGTTCGAGATTCGAGGAGTACGTCGCGCTGACGTGCCGCTTCGTGCCGGAGGCATTAGTTAAGGCCAGTGGGTCGGCGTACAATCGACGCTGGGTCACGGTCGTAAATCACCGACGAGTGCTCCCGATGCCTACGTCGTTATCGTTGCTGCCACGGCAACCACCACCACCACGACCACCACCACGACCACCACCACGACCAGCACCACCACGACCAGCACCACCACGACCAGCACCACCACGACCAGCACCAGCACCAGCACCAGCACCAGCACCAGCACCAGCAGCACCAGCAGCAGCACCACCACCACCACCACCACCACCAGCACCAGCAGCACCACCACCACCACCACCAGCACCAGCACCACCACCAGCACCACCACCACCAGCACCAGCAACACCACCACCACCATCACCAGCACCAGCACCACCACCACCACCACCACCACCACCACCGCCACCACCATCACCACCACCGTCGCCAGCGGAACCTCGACCAACACCACCGCAACAAACGGCACAGCCGCAGACTTCGTCTCCGTGGTCGAGGAGGAAGATGACGATGACGATGCCGCCGCCGGTTCCACCACCACCACCACGACGACGTCCATGGAAAAGGACGCGATCTACCGACGACGAATACCTCGATTCCACCGAAGACTCCGCCGCATCGATCGGCCGGAAAATGACGTCTGGACGGAAGCAACGAAAATGTTTAAAAATTGCTTCGTCGTCAACCAGCAGGTGGATGGTAGACGAAAACAACTCAACCACCACCGCCACCAGCACCACAACTGACGACGACGACGGTGAAGCGTCGGCGGCCGCTGTCGCCGCCGCCGCCGCCGCAACTGCAGCAGCAGAAGAAGCGGCTAACACGGCAGCAGCAGCAGCCGAAGCAACAGCAGCAGCAGCAGCAGCGGCCTCCACGTCGTCCTTCTCCTCGGACTCGTCGGCCTCCACCTCTGGATCATGGAGGACAAAAGTAAAATTCACCGAACAGCAAAACTCGGCGCTCGTCACATTCGCTATTGGCGACATCGGTAGAGCGAAAAATTACCGCAATTGGACGAGGATGGTCGCCGCGGCGGAGAACGCCGATTTATTCGCCGGCGTTTCAGGCACGCAGGCTCTCCGGCAACTTCAGCGACTGGCGAGAGAGTTGTCGGTGTAGCAGCTGCGAGAGCTGTGCTCGACTGTGCACGGGACGGCTGAGGTGACGCGCCTGAAACAGGCAATGAAAACAAAAAAAAGTACACGCCTCTGAAGAACAGATGAAACGGTAAGACACTGTCCCCCAAAAAAAGGGCCAGATAATAACAACGAAAACGTGAAATAATTGATTATTTCTTTTTTTGTTACAGCCGCGACGACGCGCTAGCGAGACGAACCAGGCAGCCGGCCGGGGAGGGGGTCGTACATGCTTGGCATAATAAATGTACATGTTGAAAAAAATAAAATAAAAAACCGTCAAAATGTAATAACGACGATGCGTTACGTTTAATTCCTTCATTTACCGCACAATTTTATTCAAATTTACCAGCGACAGGAGCCTGTAACTACTTCTGGATCACCACGACCACCACGACCAGCGCCACCACCACCAGCACCACCACCAGCACCACCAGCACCACCAGCACCACCACCACCACCATCACCATCACCATCACCATCACCAAACACACTGCGAATAGACAAAGACGACAGCCTGAAACCCACAATGCGCAGTAATCTCTTCGCACTGAGAGAAAAACTGACCCGCATCAACTTTCAATTTTGTTTCTATGATTCCACGCTCTGTCTGTCTGTCTGTCTGTGTGTGGTTAATTTTGTGCGTGTCTGTCAATATCTTCTTTATTGAATTCAACTTCTTGCAGTCACGCGTCGACGATCGTTCGCTGTCTCAGTGTGTCCCCGCTTTATAACCCAACTAGTGTCGAGCAAGTAAAAAGTAAAGTGAAAGTAAAGTAAAGTACAGCGTAGACGGTGAAGTTAAAGCACGAGTTAAGTACGCTTCTGACCTCGGGCTAAAGCGGAAATTATTCGTGACGTACGAACGACTCTCGACGCTTCAAATGTAAAGCGGAAACGTTGACCGACGAGTCCAAACAATTAGAAAATATTCACAGAGTCGCCGATTTGCATTGTCGAAATAATCACCGTGTCGGAATATTTTTCGTCTATATCGTTTGTTGTTAACAATTCAGTTGGCCTGTAGAAAAATTATCCAACAAAAGTCGCTCTTTTTGCTAAAGAATCGGCGAGAAAATACCCCGCCATAATAATCCATGAAATAAAAACTAACGCGACAAGATAGCCTCGCCCGACTAGTCCGCGTCGGTGCGCCCTGTGAATTTTATTCAACAGAAGTTTCCAAGATTTTACGCTACGTGAAAAAAACATTTCTTGCCGGCTGTAACACGGTAAATTACGAAACGGTCGAGATTTTAGTGACAAAAAATACGTATAGTTTTCTTCAACATTGCCGACACATCCGGCGTCCCACAAAACGTGCCCCAAAGTAAAGTAAAGTAAAGTATTGTGAATTAAAGAGGACATAATAAAGAGTAGATAAGTACGCTTCTCCTCCTACAGCGGAAATTATTCGTGATACGAAAATCAACTCTCTCGTCCTCTCTGTCTTTTTCTCTCTCCGCACGAGCGCGCGGGCGCGCGCGTTTCGTATTCTGACGTGTCGACGGTGTTGAACCCGAGGTTCGGATAAAAAAGATTCGAGGGATTGATACGTTTTTTATGCCCTAGTGATGCTTTAGAGCAAATTGTCATACAATCGTTTGAATTTCTTTGCTCTCCCTTAGCAATCTGATAACAAAGTAACGGACAAAAGTAAAATAAAAGTCACAAAAAAAAACATTTGAAATAGGTAACGTAAAACGATGCAGAAAATATAAAATTAAATGAAATTAAACTTAATTATTAATAAATCAAACAAATTTAGATCGCATGTATTGAAACAAAATGCTAAATTGTCTTTGTGTATGGGATGAGGTTCGGAGGAGGGGACAATTTGCACGTGTAACTTTCAATAAATAAGAATTCAGTACTGGACCTGAGATCATTACTAATTTAGTTAGAAATGTAAACCTCAGACATTGCTAAGCCTCTGCAGCAGAGCATGCGTCTCATCATTGGTTTATATCTTGGTTATAAATTGATTTGTCCATGGAGAATGGAGTATAAAGCAGAATTACAATGAATTAGGAAATATGATTCTAATGTTCATGTAGAGTGCGGATGACACTACAAGGAGTCGAAGGCTCATAAGCAAAAGGGAGATGTAAAATTGGGTAATAATGGACTTTATCCTCAGAGATATAATAAATCTCATCAACGTATTATGGATTGTGATATACGTTAGACACGTGTATTTATGTCGATACAGGATGCGGACGTGGTCGGGATCAAAGTAAACAAAGACACCCGCGTTGTCGTGAGAGTGAGGGCGTTCAAATATTCAAGTGAGATGGGCTGTCTCCAGTAGTTCGTGCGAAACTTGAATTTTTGCCGTCCAGCTCTAACTTCGACGGATTAATTCTCTAATTGCGATACGTAATCGAAATGCGAATTAATTATTAAACCTCGTGAGTTGGGCTTCCTCCAGTAGTTCTCTAATAGAAACGACGAATAATAATTTCCTCGAGTGAAATAACGCGCGCAAGAGAAATTACGAAATTCCGAAATAAAATATTATTTGTCCCTTTAACGAATTCCGAGAATTAGGGTTCTCGACGGCGAGCGAGACACGCAAAAACGTTAATCCGTCCTAATCCTCGAGAGTGATAATTTCGGCACGGCGAGGTGCGTTTGACCTACCTACGTGTGCGGATATAATATCGATGAATTTACGAATTATTATTTCGATGCCGCGAGGTACGCAATTGCTCGAAGGTCAACAATTGCTAACGGAATAATAATCGGAACGCGAGAGTATTCGGTGCACAGGCGAAATGAAATTCCGAAATAAAAATATTACTTTTCCCTTTAACGAATTCCGAGAATTGGGGTTCGCGACGGCGAGAGATACGCAAAAACGTTAATCCTGCCTAATCCCCGGGCGCGAGAATATCGGCACGGCGAGATGCGAATGAAGGACCTACGGATGCAGATAAGAAATAGCAAGTCGCGGGAATTATTATTTCTATATGGCGAGGTACGCGATCTCTCGATGATCTTTCATTGAAACGCGAATAATAAATTTTAACATGCGAGTATTCGATGCCCGGGTGAAGTGAAAATTCCGAAATTAAAATAATATTCTTCCTTCGAACAAATTTCGAGAATTTGGGTTCGCGACGGCGAGAGATGGGCAAAAACGCTAATACATCCTTGTCGCGAGAGAGTCGGATGAGGATGAATTTTAATTTTCGGGATATGAGGAAAATAACGGTCTGAACACGTAACACCGATTTATCACTGAAAAACTTATCGCTATTTATTATTTTACTGTACACGTTGGAAGTGCGGCGGATTAGCACACAGCGCGAAGAAAGTTCGTCGTGAATCGCGTTCGTAATGACACCTTTGAGTTGCCCGTGAGAGTGAGTGAGACCGAGAGTGTATGAGCGAGGCTAGAGTGAGAGCGCGCGAGAGCGTCCTTTGTTGAGTCGCGTCCACGTGTTTTACTGAGCGCACAAATGAATGAGTTTACACTTTTCCTGATGGTTGAAATGACACCAATGTATAGCGAGTTAGCACAGGAATGAATGTGTAGACTGAGTTGACCGATAAATGAAATGACACCGATGAGTGAAACCGAAGTTTTAGTTCTACCACTTGTTGCGTCCGCACGTGAGCCGGTACCGAGAGTAAGTAAAGGCTGCCCCCGCGGCGCCTCGTGTGCTCGAGCGAGAAGAACAGGGGCATGCCGCGAGGGGGTTCCGTGGATCCCCGCGCGGCAGTGCCGTCCCAAGAAATTCCAAACTCGAGCAACGATTCGCCGCTGAGGAAAACCAGAGACAATCGAGAGATTATTGGTCTAATAATTGAACAATCCTAATCCCGTTAGTATGACAATACGAGCACCGCGAGGTCTAGACGACTCGTCGAGACGGGTCTTACAAATACTTGATAAAGTGCGTGTATGTACGTGACTCTATGGCTCTTTGGTAATTAGGTCAATGTTGTAGTTCACAATACGCGACGCGGGCGAGAATTGCTGAGGAACCAAATCAAGCGCGCAAGTGTGGGTGAGGATTAGATGGATACACTGGTGTCGTTGCGATAACGAGCCCAGTGTCTTACTTTCAGGAGTTGTTGAGTGTGCGTGTTGAAGCAATATCAAGCCGCACGGGTTACAAATGGGTGTACCATGCAGGTTAGATAGGAAAGAAATAGAGAAGACAATAGGTAATGAATCTATTGGAGCTGGGCTGGCTCAAGGTAAGACCAAATGTGTCGAAGCAATATCGAGCCACTCGGGTGAGCTGGGCTTGCTCAAGGAAACTTAGACGTGTCGTAGCAATAACGAGCCGTCTAAGAGTGGGTTTATATTTTTAAGGGTTTGTCCGGATCGGAGAATTGGTAGGTACTGAGTGACGACGTTGGGAGTCGCCGGCTTTTATAGGAGTCGTCCCCCCACCGGGTACTCGGAGATTTAGGCGGCTGGTGCGGCCGTTCGGTGTAACGGTTGGATGGTAGGCGGTAGCTGGTGGGGAGCTTGCCGCGTGTCGGCGTCTCGGTACTCTAACGGTAACGAAAGAAAATATTACATGTAACGTCCGGAGACGTTAGGAAGAAAGAGCGAATCGCGCCGAGCGGTTAACGCAACTCTTGTTATTACCAAGGATCAGGTAGTGGACCGAGGTAAAGGGGTAGTGGGGAACGCTGAAGATCTCGAGAGATCTTGTTTTGTGACTGGTTGATTAAGTAAGTTAAGTGATCTTTGATGCACTTGTGGTTTATTAAAATGAAAACTCGATGCAATAGTACATAGCTTAAATAATAGTAAATACCTTTCAATAGTTCGGTGCCTTCGGTAGCACGAAGAGGTCTCACGCTTGAGATTCGCAGTTACAATGTCTGTTCGTTGCGTCTACTGTTTCGTAGAAGTTATTCTTTGATTATTACAATTTGACTTTTTAGTACTTTGAATATATTCACAAATTCCGTAAGTCTTAGAGAAATAAAATAGTCTCAATCGCACTCAGCTAACGGAGAAGCCGCGCGTCCCGATATCACAGAGACTATCTCGAAGACTGAGCTCTCCCGGAGACTGAACTCTCTGAGGCTCGGGTCCTCAGGTTTTTATACTGGAAAATTCGCAGAGCAGAGGATGGTTTTCACAAATAAGGGCACGCGTTGGGTGTTCACTAGAGAAGGGGTTTACAATAATAGTAGCCTAGAATCTACGCTCGTGATGTCAGAGATTCCAAGAATGCAGTTTTAAAAATATGTCTCTTTAGTGTAGGGCCAAGTGTAGTCTGCGTAGTAGGTGAGAAGAATCTAGCTCGTTTCGGTAGGCGGAGCCGATGCGTAATAATATGTGATATTTACGATGTCTTTTCTGCCACGCTGACAGTTCGGAGTCCTAGACAGAGGGCTGCCGCTAGTGCCGTAGAAGCGGCTGAGGGCTACTCAGATTACACTTGTTTACAGGGATACACTTGTGCTCTTTTCGGCGCTATTGCTTATTTCATGTTTTATGGACATCAAGAGTGCGGGAGGTCGATCGTTTGCACGTGGAAAGAGTGTTAAAAATGGATCTTCTCGAAACCAGAAAAGAATGCTCTATTTCTGGGGTTTCTATTGTATACCACGTGCAGAATCGATGTCCCCATTTTTTATGTCGGCGTGGACTTTAAACGGTAATGGGTGGAGCTTATGTTTTAACGTGATGTGCTTTTACTGGTTGATCGGTCAGTGGTGTTAACAGGACCGGCAGTATCGCTTGTGCAGTGAAAGAGGCAACATTAAGCACATCAGGTTGAAAGTGAAAAAGAATATTGAGAATTGCGTCGTACGTGACATACAAAAAAATACGCAGTCGCAAGACAGTAATACAAAATAAGGCTCCTTGTCAAAATAACTTCGACAATATATTGAAAAAATAATAATTGGCGAAAATAACTCCGGCAAAAATTAATTCACGACAAAATAACTTTGGCAAAAATTACTTCGCGACAAATGAAATTTGACGTAAAAAACTCGGTAAAACATAACATTTATATTGAGATCATTCCGCTTAGTAGAGTTTATTTAAGGAATAAATCGACCAAAGTCGTTACTAAAGCGGAAATTTTCCGATTAGTAGAATATATTTGAGGAATAAATCGGCGACAGTCATTGCTAAAGCGGAAGTTTTTCGCTTAGTACGATTGTTTTAAAGGAACAAATATACGAAATTCCTTACTAAAGCGGACATTTTCCGCTTGGTAGAATTTTTCACCGAACAACATTTCACGACGCACTACGATACGTGATTCCAAGTTCGGCTGGTTCTCTCAAAGTTCTTTCGTCGCGAAGTTATTTTCGTTAAGGTTATTTTGTCGCGAAGTCATTATGTCGTCGAGTTATTTTTACCGAAATTCTCTAGTCGCGAAGTTATTTTACCCAAATTTATTTTTCACAACTTGTTTTTGACAACATTACTTGTCAAAGTTATTTAGACGTGTCACCCAAAATAATAATATTACTAATTATAACAACGATAAAAACATAATGCAGTCGCTTCAATATCCTCGATGTTCTGAGTGGCCAAGAATGGATTTGAAGACACTGACTGAGGGGGCCGATTGAGAGAGAGAGAGAGAGAGA
>CAWVQF010000047.1:0-18145 GCA_963932165.1 Pimpla rufipes
TTATCGCAATTTCGAAAGCAAAGTAAAAATTCAATTTTTTTTTCAATCAAAGATTTTTTGTAATTTGTTTTTTATTTTTTTTATTTTTGTAATTGGTTAATTTTCTTATATTGTCAACGCATTAATAATCGCGGAATTCTCATAAAATGGGCTGAAGTTGAGAAAAAATGCTGAAAAAATGGAATGATTCGTCCTCGCGATTTGCAAGAGAGCGCTCGAGGCGAGAAGTTCGCTCTGATGTCGCAGAGCGTTCTCTCTCTCGCACGCGCTTTGTCCCTTGTTACTGCCTCTCTCGCACTCGTGTAACTTGCGACGGCGAGACAATAGCGAGCGTATGTCGGCGACAGCGACAGTCAGCGGAGGAGAAATCACTTCGATCGACATTACTTTTTTTTCGATTTCGATCGGTTTAATTTTTTTCCTGCTTTGCTCGCAGAACATACTTTTTCGCGTCCTGAGGTTTGTTTTCAATTTTTTAATCGATTGTTTGATTTTTCTGTTTCTTTCAGCTATTTATTTTTTTGTGTGGGATAATTTTTTATCATTCATTTATCGCAATTTCGAAAGCAAAGTAAAAATTCCATTTTTTCCAATCAAAGATTTTTTGTAATTTATTTTATTTTGTAATTGTTGTAATTTGTTAATTTTTTCATCTCGTCAACACATTAATAATCGCGTAATTCTCGTAAAATGGGCTCAAGTTGAGAAAAATGCTGAAAAAATGGAATGATTCGTCCTCGCGATTTGCAAGAAAGCGCTCGAGGCGAGAAGTTCGCTCTGCTGTTGCAGAGTGTTCTCTCTCTCGCACGTGCTTTGTCGCGCTTTGTGTTTTTTCACAGCATATTATTATTTCCCAAAGCATTTTGCTTTGCATGCTTTGCTCGCTGGACATACAATTTATTCTACTATTTTTTATTTAATTTAGATTCCAGTGTTTGACATTTTTTTCTTTTTACAAAAATTTATTCTTTCGGGTCGGATTTTTTTATATTCAATGTAACGTAATTTTCAACATTATGTAAAAATGTTTTTTTTTAATGTAAGGCTTTTTTTATATAATTCAAATTTTTCTATAAAAAATATTCATTCCTTGCCATCTCGCCAACGAAAAAATAACCGTTTGTCGATGAGAAAAGATCCTGAAAAAAATAGACTGATTTGCTCTCGTAATTTGCAAGAGTGCGATCGAGGCGAGAAGTTCGCTCTACTGTTGCAGAGTGTTCTCCCTCTCTCTTTCTCCCACGCGCTTTGTCTCTTGGTACTGCCTCTCTCGCACTCGTCTTTCTTGTGACGGTGAGGCAGTAGCGAGCGTTTGTTGGCGTCAACGACTGTGCCTGTTTTATTCGCAGGATATGCGATTTCGGTTCCTAATTTTGGTTTTCTATTTTTCATTCAAGTATTTGATTTTTGTTTTGTTTTTCAGCTATTTGGTATTTTCAATGTAATATTTTTTTGTAATCACTTTAACGCAATTCTCGATGAAACGCAAAAATGTGTTTTTTATGTAAAATTCGTTATAATTCAAAGTCACTTAACAAATAAATTTAGTTATAGTTTGCTCATTTTTCTATCTTGCCAACGAAAAAAGAATTGACTCGATGAGAAAGCATGATGAAAAAAATGAAGCGATTCGCCTTTGCGATTTTCAGGGCAGTGCAAGAAGCGAGAAACTCGGACTACAAAGTTAGTGTGTTCGCTATCTCGCACTCCGTTGTCGGAGCGTGTCTCTCTCTCTTTCTCTCTCGCTCGCACGTCTTCAAACAGTGAGACAGGAGCGAGCGTGTCCGGGCGTCAGCGACGGTTGGCGAAGGATTAAGCGTTTGTTATTGTGCTGTCCTTCTCGGCCTCTCTCGCTCGCAACACAGGGAGCAAGACTACATTTTCGTTGGGACAAATTATATTCGCTTCAGTTTCAGTTGATTTGTCGTGGTTTTTTTCACAGCATATTATTATTTTCCACACCATTTTTCCTTGCCTGCTTTGTTCGCAGGACATTCGATTTATTCTACTTTTTTTATTTAGATTCCAGTGTTTGCATTTTTTGCTTTTTACAGAAATTTATTTTCTTGTGTCAGATTTTTTTTAATAATTAATGTCACGTAATTTTCAACATAACGTAAAAATGTTTTTGTTTTATGTAAGGCTATATAATTCAAATTCTCATGGCAAAATATTCATTCATTGTCATCTCGCCAACGAAAAAATAACATTCTGTTGATGAAAAAACATCCTGAAGAAATGAACTGATTTGCCCTCGCGGTTTGCAAGAGAGCGCTCGAGGCGAGAAGTTCGCTCTACTGTTGCGAGCGTATGTCGGGGTGAGCGACAGTCAGCGGGGGAGAAATCATTTCGATCGGTATTACTGTTTTTTCGATTTCGATCGGTTTAATTTTTTTGCCTGCTTTGCTCGTAGAACATACTCTTTCGCGTCCTGAGTTTTGTTTTCAATTTTTTAATTGATTACTCGATTTTTTTGGTTTTTCAGCTATATATTTCTTGGTGTGAGACAATTGTTTATTGTTAATTTATCGTAATTTAGAAAACAAAGTAAAAATTCAATTTTTTGTTCAATCAAAGATTTTTTTTTATTGTTTTTTTTTGTAATTTTTGTAATTTTTTCATCTCGTCAACGGATTAATAATCGCGTAACTCTCATAAAATGGACTGACGTTCAGAAAAAATACTGAAAAAAATGAAATGATTGGTCCTCGCGATTTGCAAGAGAGCACTCGAGACGAGAAGTTCGCTCTGCTGTTGCAGAGTGTTCTCTCTCTCTCTTTCTCACACGCGCTTAGTCTCTTGTTACTGTCTCTTTCGAACTCGTGTGACTTGTGACGAGGAGGCGTAGTGAGCTTATGTCGGCGACAGCGACAGTGTGCGAAGGAAGATACATTTCGAACGGTACTAAATGTTTATTTGCCTCCGTTGCTCGCAAAACATACTTTTTCGCGTCCTGAGTTTCGTTTTCAATTTTTTAATGGATTATTTTATTTTTGTTTCTTTCAGTTATTTATTTTTTTGTGTGGGATTATTTTTTATCATTAATTCATCGTAATTTTGAGAACAAAGTAAAAATTCCATTTTTTTCAATCAAAGATTTATTATAATTGATTTTATTTTGTAATTTTTGTAATTAATTAATTTTTTTATATCGTCAACGCATTAATTATCGCGTATTTCTCATAAAATAGGCTGAAGTTGAGAAAAAATGCTTAAAAAAAATGGAATGATTCGTCCTCGCGATTTGCAAGAGAGCGCTCGAGGCGAGAAGTTCGCTCTGCTGTTGCGAGCGTATGTCGGGGTGAGCGTCAGTCAGCGGAGGAGAAATCATTTCGATCGGTATTACTGTTTTTTCGATTTCGATCGGTTTAATTTTTTTGCCTGCTTTGCTCGTAGAACATACTCTTTCGCGTCCTGAGTTTTGTTTTCAATTTTTTAATTGATTACTCGTTTTTTCTTGTTTTTCAGCTATATATTTCTTGGTGTGAGACAATTGTTTATTGTTAATTTATCGTAATTTAGAAAACAAAGTAAAAATTCAATTTTTTTTCAATCAAAGATTTCTTTTAATTGTTTTTTTTTTGTAATTTTTGTAATTTTTTCATCTCGTCAACGGATTAATTATCGCGTAATTCTCATAAAATGGGCTGAAGTTGAGAAAAAATGCTTAAAAAAATGGAATGATTCGTCCTCGCGATTTGCAAGATAGCGCTCGAGGCGAGAAGTTCGCTCTGCTGTTGCGAGCGTATGTCGGGGTGAGCGACAGTCAGCCGAGGAGAAATCATTTCGATCGGTATTACTGTTTTTTCGATTTCGATCGGTTTAATTTTTTTGCCTGCTTTGCTCGTAGAACATACTATTTCGCGTCCTGAGTTTTGTTTTCAATTTTTTAATTGATTACTTGATTTTTTTGGTTTTTCAGCTATATATTTCTTGGTGTGGGATAATTGTTTATTGTTAATTTATCGTAATTTCGAAATAAAGTACCTAATATTGAAAACAAAATTACATAACAGAAGGACATGTGACTCAAAAAATGACATAACAGAAGGACTGTTCATGTGTAACTTTTTTCAAGGAGGGACAACAAGCCAGAGGTTCGTTCCCCATCAGCCTATGATGGGGCACCTAAATCTGGCGAGGCGAGGCGTGTCTCACTGGAGAGGGCGAAGGACGGGGCCCTCTCCATCTGATCTATTGTCATATGTATAGTTCCATCCTGTGTGGAATGATAATACTATGTTAATAATCCAAAATAAAATCATCATACTATATATTATTAGATCCGTAAACATATATGGGGTTACAAATTGCAGATGTGGACATTTTCATGTCGAGAAGCGCTGCAGCGCTGATAAGTTTCCGCTCGCGCGCGATAGCGCGCGTAATTGTCCCTAGTAAAGTAAAAATTCAATTTTTCTTCAATCAAAGATTTTTTGTAATTTTTTTTGTGCAATTCTTGTAAGTTTTTCATCTCGTCAACGCATTAATAATCGCGTAAATCTCATAAAATGGGCTGATGGTGAGAAAAAATACTGAAAAAAATGGAATGATTCGTCCTCGCGATTTGCAAGAGCGCTCGAGGCGAGAAGTTCGCTCTGCTGTTGCAGAGTGTTCTCTCTCTCACACGCGCTTTGTCCCTTGTTACTACTGCCTCTCTCGCACTCGTGTGGCGTGTGATGGCGAGGCAGTAGCGAGCGTATGTCGGCGTGAGCGACAGTCAGCGGAGGAGAAATCATTTCGATCGGTATTACTGTTTTTTCGATTTCGATCGGTTTAATTTTTTTGCCTGCTTTGCTCGTAGAACATACTGTTTCGCGTCCTGAGTTTTGTTTTGAATTTTTTAAACGATTATTTGATTTTTTTGTTTTTTCAGCTATATATTTTTTTGTGTGAGACAATTGTTTACTGTTAATTTATCGTAATTTAGAAAACAAAGTAAAAATTCAATTTTTTTTTCAATCAAAGATTTTTTTTAATTGTTTTTTTTTGTAATTTTTGTAATTTTTTCATCTCGTCAACGGATTAATAATCGCGTAATTCTCATAAAATGGACTGACGTTCAGAAAAAATACTGAAAAAAATGAAATGATTGGTCCTCGCGATTTGCAAGAGAGCACTCGAGACGAGAAGTTCGCTCTGCTGTTGCAGAGTGTTCTCTCTCTCTTTCTCACACGCGCTTCGTCTCTTGTTACTGTCTCTTTCGAACTCGTGTGACTTGTGACGAGGAGGCAGTAGTGAGCTTATGTCGGCGACAGCGACAGTGTGCAAAGGAAGAAACATTTCGAACGGTACTAAATATTTATTTGCCTCCTTTGCTCGCAAAACATACTTTTTCGCGTCCTGAGTTTCGTTTTCAATTTTTTAATGGATTATTTTATTTTTGTTTCTTTCAGTTATTTATTTTTTTGTGTGGGATAATTTTTTATCATTAATTCATCGTAATTTTGAGAACAAAGTAAAAATTCCATTTTTTTCAATCAAAGATTTATTATAATTGATTTTATTTTGTAATTTTTGTAATTAGTTAATTTTTTTATATCGTCAACGCATTAATTATCGCGTAATTCTCATAAAATAGGCTGAAGTTGAGAAAAAATGCTTAAAAAAAATGGAATGATTCGTCCTCGCGATTTGCAAGAGAGCGCTCGAGGCGAGAAGTTCGCTCTGCTGTTGCGAGCGTATGTCGGGGTGAGCGACAGTCAGCGGAGGAGAAATCATTTCGATCGGTATTACTGTTTTTTCGATTTCGATCGGTTTAATTTTTTTGCCTGCTTTGCTCGTAGAACATACTCTTTCGCGTCCTGAGTTTTGTTTTCAATTTTTTAATTGATTACTCGATTTTTTTGGTTTTTCAGCTATATATTTCTTGGTGTGAGACAATTGTTTATTGTTAATTTATCGTAATTTAGAAAACAAAGTAAAAATTCAATTTTTTTTTCAATCAAAGATTTTTTTTAATTGTTTTTTTTGTTGTAATTTTTGTAATTTTTTCATCTCGTCAACGCATTAATAATCGCGTAAATCTCATAAAATGGGCTGAAGGTGAGAAAAAATACTGAAAAAAATGGAATGATTCGTCCTCGCGATTTGCAAGAGCGCTCAAGGCGAGAAGTTCGCTCTGCATGTTGCAGAGTGTTCTCTCTCTCACACGCGCTTTGTCCCTTGTTACTACTGCCTCTCTCGCACTCGTGTGGCGTGTGATGGCGAGGCAGTAGCGAGCGTATGTCGGCGTGAGCGACAGTCAGCCGAGGAGGAATCATTTCGATCGGTATTACTTTTTTTTCGATTTCGATCGTTTTAATTTTTTTGCCTGCTTTGCTCGTAGAACATACTGTTTCGCGTCCTGAGTTTTGTTTTGAATTTTTTAAACGATTATTTGATTTTTTTTGTTTTTTCAGCTATATATTTTTTTGTGTGAGACAATTGTTTATTGTTAATTTATCGTAATTTAGAAAACAAAGTAAAAATTCAATTTTTTTTTCAATCAAAGATTTTTTTAATTGTTTTTCTTGTAATTTTTGTAATTTTTTCATCTCGTCAACGGATTAATAATCGCGTAATTCTCATAAAATGGACTGACGTTCAGAAAAAATACTGAAAAAAATGAAATGATTGGTCCTCGCGATTTGCAAGCGAGCACTCGAGACGAGAAGTTCGCTCTGCTGTTGCGAGCGTATGTCGGGGTGAGCGACAGTCAGCGGAGGAGAAATCATTTCGATCGGTATTACTGTTTTTTCGATTTCGATCGGTTTAATTTTTTCGCCTGCTTTGCTCGTAGAACATACTATTTCGCGTCCTGAGTTTTGTTTTCAATTTTTTAATTGATTACATGATTTTTTTGGTTTTTTAGCTATATATTTCTTGGTGTGGGATAATTGTTTATTGTTAATTTATCGTAATTTCGAAATAAAGTAAAAATTCAATTTTTCTTCAATCAAAGATTTTTTGTAATTTTTTTTGTGCAATTCTTGTAAGTTTTTCATCTCGTCAACGCATTAATAATCGCGTAAATCTCATAAAATGGGCTGAAGGTGAGAAAAAATACCGAAAAAAATGGAATGATTCGTCCTCGCGATTTGCAAGAGCACTCGAGGCGAGAAGTTCGCTCTGCTGTTGCAGAGTGTTCTCTCTCTCACACGCGCTTTGTCCCTTGTTACTACTGCCTCTCTCGCACTCGTGTGGCGTGTGATGGCGAGGCAGTAGCGAGCGTATGTCGGCGTGAGCGACAGTCAGCCGAGGAGGAATCATTTCGATCGGTATTACTTTTTTTTCGATTTCGATCGTTTTAATTTTTTTGCCTGCTTTGCTCGTAGAACATACTGTTTCGCGTCCTGAGTTTTGTTTTGAATTTTTTAAACGATTATTTGATTTTTTTTGTTTTTTCAGCTATATATTTTTTTGTGTGAGACAATTGTTTATTGTTAATTTATCGTAATTTAGAAAACAAAGTAAAAATTCAATTTTTTTTCCAATCAAAGATTTTTTTTTAATTGTTTTTCTTGTAATTTTTGTAATTTTTTCATCTCGTCAACGGATTAATAATCGCGTAATTCTCATAAAATGGACTGACGTTCAGAAAAAATACTGAAAAAAATGAAATGATTCGTCCTCGCGATTTGCAAGAGAGCACTCGAGACGAGAAGTTCGCTCTGCTGTTGCAGAGTGTTCTCTCTCTCTTTTTCGCACGCCCTTACTCTCTTGTTACTGTCTCTTTCGAACTCGTGTGACTTGTGACGGCGAGGCAGTAGTGAGCTTATGTCGGCGACAGCGACAGTCTGCGAAGGAAGAAATCATTTCGATCGGTACTAAATATTTATTTGCCTCCTTTGCTCACAAAACATACTTTTTCGCGTCCTGAGTTTCGTTTTCAATTTTTTAATGGATTATCTTATTTTTGTTTCTTTCAGTTATTTATTTTTTTGTGTGGGATAAGTTTTTATCATTAATTCATCGTAATTTTGAGAACAAAGTAAAAATTCCATTTTTTTCAATCAAAGATTTATTGTAATTGATTTTATTTTGAAATTTTTGTAATTAATTAATTTTCTTATATCGTCAACGCATTAATTATCGCGTAATTCTCATAAAATGGGCTGAAGTTGAGAAAAAATGCTTAAAAAAATGGAATGATTCGTCCTCGCGATTTGCAAGAGAGCGCTCAAGACGAGAAGTTCGCTCTGCTGTTGTGAGCGTATGTCGGCGTGAGCGACAGTCAGCCGAGGAGGAATCATTTCGATAGGTATTACTTTTTTTTCCGATTTCGATCGGTTTCATTTTTTTGCCTGCTTTGCTCGTAGAACATACTATTTCGCGTCCTGAGTTCTGTTTTCAATTTTTTAATTGATTACTTGATTTTTTTTTGTTTTTTCAGCTATATATTTCTTCGTGTGGGATAATTGTTTATTGTTAATCTATCGTAATTTGGAAATAAAGTAAGAATTCATTTTTCTTTCTATCAAAGATTTTTTGTAATTTAAATTCATATGTCGAAGAATTGCTGGTATTATCTGGTATTATCACGTTTTTTTAAAATAAAATCGACTGAAGTTGAGAAAAAATACAAAAAAAATGAAAAGATTCGTCCTCGCGATTTGCAAGAGAGCGCTCGAGGCGAGAAGTTCGCTCTGCTGTTGCAGAGTGTTCTCTCTCTCTTTCTCGCACGCGCTTACTCTCTTATTACTGTCTCTTTCGAACTCGTGTGACTTGTGACGGCGAGGCAGTAGTGAGCTTATGTCGGCGACAGCGACAGTCTGCGAAGGAAGAAATCATTTCGATCGGTACTAAATATTTATTTGCCTCCTTTGCTCACAAAACATTCTTTTTCGCGTCCTGAGTTTCGTTTCCAATTTTTTAATGGATTATCTTATTTTTGTTTCTTTCAGTTATTTATTTTTTTGTGTGGGATAAGTTTTTATCATTAATTCATCGTAATTTTGAGAATAAAGTAAAAATTCCATTTTTTTCAATCAAAGATTTATTGTAATTGATTTTATTTTGTAATTTTTGTAATTAATTAATTTTCTTATATCGTCAACGCATTAATTATCGCGTAATTCTCATAAAATGGGCTGAAGTTGAGAAAAAATGCTTAAAAAAATGGAATGATTCGTCCTCGCGATTTGCAAGAGAGCGCTCGAGGCGAGAAGTTCGCTCTGCTGTTGTGAGCGTATGTCGGCGTGAGCGACAGTCAGCCGAGGAGGAATCATTTCGATAGGTATTACTTTTTTTTTTATTTCGATCGGTTTAATTTTTTTGCCTGCTTTGCTCATAGAACATACTATTTCGCGTCCTGAGTTCTGTTTTCAATTTTTTAATTGATTACTTGATTTTTTTTGTTTTTTCAGCTATATATTTCTTCGTGTGGGATAATTGTTTATTGTTAATCTATCGTAATTTGGAAATAAAGTAAGAATTCATTTTTTTTTCAATCAAAGATTTTTTGTAATTTTTTTTTGTGCAATTCTTATAAGTTTTTCATCTCGTCAACGCATTAATAATATCGTAAATCTCATAAAATGGGCTGAAGGTGAGAAAAAATACTGAAAAAAATGGAATGATTCGTCCTCGCGATTTGCAAGAGAGCGCTCGATTATTTGATTTTTTTGTTTTTTCAGCTATTTATTTTTATGTGTTGGATAATTTTTTATGATTAATCTGTAGTAATTTCGAAGACAAAGTTAAAATTCAATTTTTCCCCAATCAATGATTTTTTGCAATTTAAATTCATTTGTTGAACAATTCCTGGTATTACTTGTACATTTTTTCATCTCGTGAATGCAATAATAATCGCGTAATTTGAGTAAAATGGGCTGAAGGTGAGAAAAAATACTGAAAAAAATGGAATGATTCGTCCTCGTGATTTGCAAAAGCGCTCGAGGTGAGAAGTTCGCTCTGCTGTTCCAGAGTGTTCTCTCTCTCTCTCTCTCTCGCACGCGCTTTGTCCCTTGTTACTGCCTCTCTCGAACTCGTTTGTCTTGTGACGGCGAGGCAGTAGCGAGCGAATGTCGGCGTCAGCGACTGTCAGCGGAGGAGAAAACATTTCCATCGATACTACATTTTTTTTGCCATCTTTGCTCGTAGAACATACTATTTCGCGTCCTGAGTTTTGTCCAAAAATTTTTAATCGATTATTTGATTTTTTTGTTTCTTTCAGCTATTTTTTTGTGTGTGATTATTTTTTATCATTAATTTATCGTAATTTTCAAGACAAAGTAAAATATAAATTTTTCATTCTATCAAAGATTTTTTGTAATTTAAATTCATATGTCGAAGAATTGCTGGTATTATCTGGTTTTATCACGTTTTTTTTTTTTTAATAAAATCGGCTGAAGTTAAGAAAAAATACAACAAAAAAAAATGAAAAGATTCGTCCTCGCGATTTGCAAGAGAGCGCTCGATTATTTGGTTTTTTTGTTTTTTCAGCTATTTATTTTTATGTGTGGGATAATTTTTTATGATTAATCTGTAGTAATTTCGAAGACAAAGTTAACATTCAGTTTTTTCCCCAATCAATGATTTTTTGCAATTTAAATTCATTTGTTGAACAATTCCTGGCATTACTTGTACATTTTTTTCATCTCGTGAACGCATTAATAATTGCGTAATTTGAATAAAATGGGCTGAAGTTGACAAAAAATGCTTAAAGAAAGGGAATGATTCGTCCTCGCGATTTGCAAGAGAGCACTCGAGGCGAGAAGTTCGCTCTGCTGTTGCAGAGTGTTCTCTCTCTCGCACGCGCTTTGTCCCTTGTTACTGCCTCTCTCACACTCGTGCGTCTTCTGACAGTGAGGCATTAGCGAGCATATATCAGCGTCAGATAGCTACATTCAGCGGAGAAAATATTCTTATTGGTCCTACTTTTATTTGCGTGTCTCTCTGGCCTTCTACCTTCCTTAACTCGATCTGTATAATGTTGGTCGTGATCTGTCTATTTTTTCCCTTAATTACCTCCCTGTCCGATGATGAACATATTCTCTCTTTAGGATCGATGGGATTTTGTTTCCTTATTTCAAATATCGAGACGAATATCTGAGGACGCTTCCCAAGTGTCACAAAATTGTCCTTGGGTCCAATACAGGATCCCTATTGTTTTTTTTGTACTGAAGTTAATTTTCTGTAGAATTTCGAGTATCATAATTCACCATTTCGAAAAAAGAAAAAACAATTGTATGTAACTCACGAAGTATATTACTTTTTTTGCTTTTATTATTCAATTAATTTTCACGTTGTCACCGCCATCAACTCATTATGTTGTGTAATCTTTTTTGCAAATGATTATACGTATTATTCAATGCGACGCAAATATGTTATTTACTTACCATTTGACAAAGTTTGCAACTTTAAAAATCATCTAACGAAGCCTAAATTTCAAATGTTTTTTACTCATGTTTCCGTCTTGTTAACGCAACAATAATTATTTTCAGTCTGTGAGAATATATCTTGGAATAAATAAACTGATTAATTCTTGCGCTTTTAAGGTCTGCATGCTAGGAGAAATGTTAACCCTACCGTAGCTACATCATGCTCTTATAATCTCTACTGCTTCTGTTGCATTTGCATGTGATGCATCGGCAAAACCCAATTAAAACTCGAATTGTTGCTTTTTTCCATTCTTGTACGCCGGACCTCTTCTCGATGCTTTTGCATTTTTATTTATTATCCCTGCAATTCAGATAAAGTAATAATGAAACCAAATTAATTTTCGACATTTATAAGATTTGTATTTTTAGGTTATCGCGTAGCAGTACCAAACGATTCATCTGTATGTGAAGCAAGTGGCTATCAACTTTTTGCAGGACGACAAAAATTGCAGGTTTTATTCGTGTTCTTTTCCGATGTCCAGTTTATGACTCTTCCTTCGCAACTGACATATTCTTTCGTTATGTTTAGCTTGTTCGTTGGTCCGTGTCAACAATGAAGCGCCTTACGTCAAGTTCACGTGGCCGTAAGCCTTTCTTCCAACTAGGACCGCAGCAGCAGAGTAGAATTAGAAACGCATGGCGAGATAGTTTAATTCCCTCAACCGAGCTTTCTGATCCACTGCACGCTGTTGATCGACTGCAAACGAGACCACCGAGTGATTCCTTGCTAATGTCCGTCGACTCTGTCAGTTCTCTATCGGAAGCCAATTCAATTGGTGGGGTCGATAACGATTTAGTAGATGCTCCGTTGAACGATATTTCTGATGACGAAACAGAAGATGAGGCCAACGGTTACGATAGCAATTGTTCTTTATTGTCGTCTGACGATGATGATGAAGCCGTCGCTACGGATGTGGTTTCCCCCACTTTCTCCCGGGATGTTGTGCCACCTATGGATGTAGGTGCATCTACAGTCGCTGACGATATTGCAACGTGCTTTGTTGCAAATAATATAAGCCTGAAGGGAGGTGACAGTATTCTTGCTGTATTGCGTAAGCATCAATGCTTTACTTCCCTTCCAATTTCGACCAAAACCCTCTTGGGCATGAAACATCGACCGTCGGCGTTAGTGGATGTCGAGCCGGGTCAGTACCTTCATTTAGGTTTCGAGTCTGCTTTAGTTCGTCTCCTGAAAGGCATGAAATCGACGGAAATTCCATCCATCCTCAATATCGATGTTAGTACTGATGGAGCCACACTAGGGAAGAGCTCAAAGTACCAAATTTGGCCGATTCAGTGCAGAATCGTGAACGTTGAGCACGCTCAAGTCGAAATAATCGGTGTATATCGAGGATTAAAAAAACCTACGAACGCGATGGATTTTTTCAAGCTCTTCATCGATGAGGCGACCAAATTAATCGAGGGCGGTGGTGTAACTTATTCCGGATTAAGAATTCCTATCTCCTTTAGGGCGCTAATTGCTGACGCACCCGCAAGGGCGTTCATTCTCAACCACATGGGCCATAATTCCTACAATCCGTGCTCCAAGTGCAAGGTTTCCGGAAATCACGTGAACGGTCGAATGACCTTCGCTAGTCTCGGTAATATTCCTCGAACCGATGACGAATATCGCCGAAAAATCGATGAGGATCACCACAAGGACGGTGATAGCCCTCTATCGCTTCTTCCCATAGATATGGTGCGGCAAGTACCTTTTGAGTATATGCATCTGGTGTGTCTTGGCGTAATGAAACGGATGCCAATGGCGATGGTTGATGGCAAGTTCGCAATGGCGGCTAAACTGTCTTCGCACCAAATCGGTTTTCTTTCGGAGAGACTCGAATGTTTGGCAGATTATTGTCCGACCGAGTTCGCACGTCGCCCAGAACCGATTGGATATTACAATACGTATAAAGCCACTCAGTTCCGACAAATTGTACTCCATACAGGCCCAGTAATTTTCGAGGGGATCGTCAGCGATGGCCATCTGCAACATTTTCTTCTGTTGCACGCCCCCCTGCGTATTTTAGCGTCGGTTTCTCCATCGGAACGTCAACTCTCCTATGCCGAAAAGGCTTTGCACATCTTCGTGAGCCAGTGCACGAATTTGTATGGTGAAAAGTTCTCAAGTTACAATATTCATGGCCTGCTTCATCTCGTCGAGGACGTCAAATTGCTCGGTCCGATCGACGGGTATTCTGCCTTTCCTTACGAGAATAATATGAAGATCTTCCGCGGTTACTGCAGAAAACCTGAGCATAGTTTGCAGCAAATCGCGAATCGACGTGCTGAGCAAGCCAAATGGATTGAGAAACACTCGTCCAGGCCATCATCCGGTACACCTGTAGTTCTGAATCAGCACAGCGGAGGGCCTCTTCCGGCTAACATTTTGCAGGGGACCAATCTCAGGATAAAGCAGTATCATCGGGTCAAGTGTAAACGATTCGTTCTTGCGACAACGAAACGAGACAGTTGTTGCATTACGAAGGACGGGTCTGTTGTCGTCGTCTGCAACATTATAGTTCTGGATCACGAAATTCTTTTGGTGGCCAGGAAGTTTGCTCGCGTCACTTCGTTTTATGATGTTGCGATTCCTTCGTCATCTGTTGGCTGTTACAAGTGTTCGGAACTCGAAGGCGAGCTTGTTCTCGTAAGGTTTGGTGATGTAGCCAACAAAGGTTACTGCATGCCTCATTGGTTGCCACGTCAGTATGGAGATGGAAGCCAACAAATATTAGTTGAAGGAGAGTTCGTCGTTACGTCAATGGCCTGCGACGCGTTTTATTAAGACTCACCGGAAATATATGAACCCACATCGGCATGATTTCTGTGCTTGATTTCTCTATCAACTTCACTCCGGCCCGATAATTTTAGGAACTATTTGCGTTTCGTGGTTTAAATAGTATAATTAGAAGCTCCCAGGGACGTCTCCGCGACGCGTACTGGGCAATAAGTTTTCTATCGTTTCAGGTCTTTCTCATCCTTCTTCGATAAACTGTGAACTACAAGTGCACCTATTAAAAAAAAACACCCAACGACGCAAACGTGACGTATTATAGAAAATATTGTTTCTTTTCATTATAGTATGTAATGTTAAACGCCGTAATTCTCTCATCTCACACGCGGGACTCCAAACGGCGTGTTTCGGAGTAAATCGGTTTACACGTTCGCCCAATCGCTACCGTTCTCGCTCGCCGTTACGTTCTCGTACCCTTCGCATACCCGTTCCGTTTTCACTCACGGCCGTTAGTATTCGTATTCGTGACGTGACTGTCTTTCTCTTCCGACCGACCGTCGCCGAAGTCCTTTGTCCTGCATAGTCATCGTTGCTCTGTCGATCGCGCATGCCCTAGATCACGAGGATCGCGAACTTCAGGCGCTGTCATTAAGTCCTCCTTGGCGACTTTGCGTCCTTCGCCCGTCATCGAGCGAATTACTTCTTCCCGTGCTCTTGATAGGTGAAGTAATTCGTCTCGGAGCCCCGCACTCCAATACGACTTCTTTGAGGACCCGCAGGACGTTGCGCACGGAAGTGTCTTGTTATGCTTGTAGTATCACAAACTTTGAGAGGCTACCGATCATCGCGAGCAAGAAGTTATTTTTCCGCAAACAACGAAACGTCGCATGTCGTGCCCGTCTCGTGGTACAGGAAATTCGCGTGTGCCCTGCAACTTGCTCGGTCCTGGCTCGATTCCTTCCTTCGATATGAGATAGCTGACGTACGCTACTTTGGGCATTAGGAATTAATATTTCAACAGATTTGTAGTGAAACCCGCGCGGCGGAAAGCATTGAGCACGTGAATCAGAAATTTCGGGCCCTATCAATAATTTTAAAAAAGCATCTGTTAATAGTTACCTTATTGTGTCGATTTAAACTGGCTATACCTATACCTAGAATATTGTTATTTATTTTATTTTTTACGATACGCTCGGCAGAGAGGGTTTGGAGTCGTAACTTACCGTGGAAGTGACGAGCCATGGAGACCCGATCTCTGCATGTGTGTGCAGATATCTCGACCTTGTAGAAAATTAGTTTAATCTTAATTTCGTTGATTGATATTATATTATAGTTATAGTACATTTACTTATTCATCGTTTTTCGAGCATGCGAGACGGGTTTGGAGTCGTAACTTACCGTGGAAGTGACGAGCCATGGAGACCCGATCTCTGCATGTGTGTGCAGATCTCTCGATCTTATATAGAATTAGGTTAGTCTTAATTTTGTTGTTACATATTATAGGATAGTTGTTGTACATATGGGCCATTCCACCGTAATTCCGTCTCCCAAAAAAGATTCAAAATTTTCCAAAAAATCGGGTTCTTCGAAGTTTACTTTTTTGAGTGGGACGCGAAACTCCTGGCCATTTTCTTATTCTTTTAATTTTTTAAGGCCAAACCATAAAAATTAAATACAAACTGAATAACACAGAATTATGTGTATATATATATAGAATTCGAGAAAATAAATTGAGCTCAAATAAAGCGAGGATTTCGCAAAAAAAAAGAATATTTTTGTTGGCGAAATTACGGTGGAATGGCACATACATAGTTCTGAAGTTGTACGGATTGTATGTGTGGCTGTGTGTGGCTGTGTGATGGATGCGGGCTGCAAGCTGAAAGCTGATTGCTCACAATTTTGTAGCTACCAACTGCAAAATCGTAAAGTCAGTTTTCCACTTGCAGCTCGATAAACGGGCCGCGTGGGCCAGACGTACGCTCAAGCGTACGTGTTTTCGACGTACCGAGCACATAGGGAATGAACATTCGCGTATTTTCAAGGCGAGTGTGAATTTCACATGGCTTGGTACTCTCAATCACGGGCGCAAAATCATCATGCTACATTACTTCGTAATTACTTACCTGTAGGTGCATATTTTTATGTAATTTCCATAGGGATAATGAACTGAGGTACGGCAAGTGAGTTCTTAAGTGTGAAACGTATATACACGCTGTATGGAAAAGTTTGTCATACACTGATATTAAAAATTATTCTGTAATCTCAATTATTTATATTTTCATTTTTGGTCCGAATGGACTATTTTCACCATGCACCACTTAATAAATTTCCTTCCAGACAGCGACTTCTGGGCTATATCGTCGTTCTCAAGCCTTACATTGTATCCCTAAAAACACTGATTTCAACCTATTTTTTACTGGTTTTTTTTACACGAAAAGAGTGTATTACGACACGAGGGCAGAAAAACTTTTTCTCACGAGTGCGGGTTTGCAGCCTGAGCCGTAGACGGTTTTTGCAACAACCAAACGAGCTGAGAAAACGTTTTTACCCCGAGTATCGTATACAATTTTACTTCACAAGATGTAAAAGGGGAATTTTTTCGTGCGCAAAACGCGTGGAGAATCTAAGTTTTCACGCCGCAATATCGAAAAAAAATGAATGCATATACTTATGCTCACGCTCCCAATGGAACTGACGACACTGGCGGCTAATCAGATAACAAATATATATCGTGTTATTGTATTTTCACAGTTCGGAGGGCGTGCTCGGTTTCAAGGTTTGTTAATGTTATTTTGAGAACCGTGTACGGGCCTATGCATGTTTCCAGGGATAAAAAAATCATTTTCTGCGTTTTTTGCGACGAACGTTCTATCTTTTAGGTAAACCACGGTGCTTTTCAGAAACAGCGCGAAATTTCCCACCAGACAGGAGTTTTAAACTTTACGAAATCGAAAGAAAAAAAATTCGCAAAAACCCAAAGGGTGCCTTTTTCGCGAAAAAATATTTTCGATTTCGTAAAGTTTGAAAAACCTTATTCGACGGAAAATTTCCGACGGCAAAAATCGAAAAACGTTTTCGCAGTTTTTTCGAAATAGCGTAACTTAAAAAATGCGGATTACTTTTTTTGGATCCTACGAATGTGGATTTTCTTCTTGCAATCGAGAGAAAATTCCATATCGGAAAGAATGCCGCAAGGCGGAACGCGATATCTTGATTATTGAATTTTTCACAGATTTTTAAAACCGGACCCCCAAAAATTAAAAAAAAACGCAAGGGGTACCTGTACCGTGCAGCTACCGTGGAGCTACGCTTGCCAGCGATGTCTACGGCGTGCCAACACAGTGTCGCTACGGTGGACCCACGCGTACTACTGATATGCACGGCGTGCCGCTACGGTGTCGCTACCGTGGATCCACACGTGCCGATACCGAGCACGGTGTACCGTCACGGTGTCGCTACGGTGGGATCACGCGGTTCTATCGATATTCACGGCGTGCCGTTACGGTGTCGCTACGGTGAAACTACGCGTATCAGCGAACTGCACGACGTGTCGTTACGGTGTCGCTATGGTGGTGCTGCGCGTAAAATCGAAGAACACGTTGTGCCGTCCCTGAGTCGCCTCTGTGTCGCTACGCTGGAAACGCCAATTGCACGGCGTATCCGCTCCGTGGCGTCAGCGTGACGGTACTCCGTCCACGTCGTGTCGCCACCGTGCGGGCACGGTGCTGCTTCGGCGTTGAACGAGGTGCACGCGGTGCACGTACGGTGCCGCCACCGTGCAGTTGTGCGAGCCACTTAGAGCACGGCGTACCATCGTCGTGCCTACACCGTGGCGGTACCGTGCTCCGATAGCACTCCACGGAGTGCTGCAATGGTGCCGTCACTGTGGCGCTACAGCGTGCCTAACCACGACGTGTCGACAGAATCGCGTCACATTCCGTCGCACATAACTGCACGGTACCGACACGCCGTACCGACACGTGTCGCTACCGTGCCGTCCCCGTGCCGCCATATTTCTATCTGGGTATCGAATGTATGGAGGTGC
>CAWVQF010000048.1:0-16122 GCA_963932165.1 Pimpla rufipes
TCTGAAACTTCCTGCATACTCCTAATTTACTTTAACGAACAGGTATTTTTATCAAATAATTTTAACCTACCACGATATAGTTTTTCAGGGTGAAATGTATGTACAGGTATCAATCTTCGCAGTTGTCAGAACCATTTTTCTTATACTTGCTACGTACTCCTAAATTAATAGAACGCAGAGGTACTTTTTAAAGTAGTGTTAACATACCACGATACAATTTTTCAGGTTGAAATATATGTACTTGTCACAATCTTCGCAGTCGACAGTACAATTTTCCTAAAACTTTCTGCGTACTCCCAAATTACTTTGACACAGAGGTACTTTTTTATATAGTGTTAACATACCATGATACACTTTTTCAGGTTGAAATGTATGCACAGGTCACAATCTTCGCAGTTGATAAAACAATTATTCTGAAACTTGCTGTGTACTCCTAATTTACTTTAACGAAGAGGTATTTTTTTAGAGGTATTTTTTTAAATAGTTTAAAATTACCACGATATAGTATTTCAGGTTGAAATGTATGTACCGGTCTCAATGTTTGCAGTTGTCAGAGCAAGTTTTTTGATACTTGCTGCATTCTACTAAATTACTTTCACACAGAGGTACTTTTTAAAATAATGTTAACATACCACGATACAATTTTTCAGGTTGCAAAGTATGTATTGGTCACATTCTTTGCAGTCAATGGAACAATTTTTCTGAAACTTGCTGCGTACTCCTGATTTACTTTAACGCGGAGGTATTTTTTAAAAACAGTTTGAAACTACCACGATATAGATTTTCAGACCGAAATGTATGTAACGTTCTCAATCTTTACAGTCGTCAGAACAATTTTTCTGATACTTGCTGCGTACTCCTAAATTACTTTAACGCAAAGGCACTTTTTTAGATTATTTTTGCTTCCTCATTGAGAAAGCTTTGTTTTCGTGAAATTTTTTTTTTCGAGATTTTCATGTCAGTATGTTCAGAATCACCTAAAACGCCCAGAAAAATGGTTTAGAAAAAATGGCCGTATGTGTGCGTGCGTGCGTGCGTGCGTGCGCGAAATTTGAGTGCGTGCGTCAAATTTGGCATGCAAGTAGAGTGGTAACTGCTCTTCAAGTGTTGTGATTTTTTAAAAAATGTATACATGAATACAAAATATATAGAATATTTAATTTTTCGAAAAAATGTCGTACACTCTCTAACTTTCGTAAAACATCAACGATTCAGCTAAATAGTTCTTCATAACTAAAGACACTTTCAATGGCGTTCGCCATTGCATTTCGACGAAATCGTTAAAGCGGTTCGGCTTTGATTGAATTTTGAATTTTACGAAAAAAATGCATTTTGCCCTAAATCACGTTGAATATAAACAATTGAATTGAAATGTTCTACTTGAAACAAACAAATGAACTGAAATGATCGGTAAAGTCGTTGGGATTTTACGACATTTTGAATTTAAAAAATATAGATTTTCGCTATTACTTCCACAAACGTTAGGAAAGTAAGACAAACATTTGGAGATAATCGAAATTAGATGTAACGGTGTTTGTAACGGAGTTTTCTTTTGTTCGAATAAAAAAAAAGTTGCGAAGTAGAACTTTGCACATTGTTTCCTTATTAATTTGTTTTTTCACAAAGCTTCCTCTATGAGGAAGCCAAAGTTAATAAATAAGCTTCTTCATAGAGGTGGCTTTGTGAAAAAGGGAAATTAATGAGAAACCAATGTGCAAAGTTCTACTTTGCAACTTTTTTAGATTATTTTTAAATAGTGTTAACCGATCACAATACAGTTTTTCAGGTCGAAATATATGTATATGTCTCAATCTTCGCAGTCAATAAAACAATTTTTCTGAAAGTGGCTGCGTCCAAACCATACGGAGCGCGCAGCACGACGTTCATACAATACGGAGCGCGAAGCGCGACGTTCATACCATACGGAGCGCGACGTCCAAACCAGACGGAGCGCGAAGCACGACGTCCAAACTATACCGAGCACGAAGCGCGACGTCCAAGTGAGTGCCTTACAATGACACCAGGAAAAAATATCCCGAAGGGACATTTTTTCTGCAGGGTCATTTTCCGGGGGGCTTGAGGGGCAGAGCCTCCCTATCGGGGGCTTGGGGGCCGAAGCCCCTCAACAGGAAACCCGGCGCCCCGAAGGGGCGCCGGGTTGCTTGTTTAACAATGTATATGTTAATGTAACATTAAATATAACTATAAAAATATATTTATCGACTCGAGAATAATTATAAAAAGTATTTTCCGACTCGAGAATTACCTCTCGAAGCATGGGTACGTGTTTCTGGCGATGAAAATTTTCCTACCTACCCGGGGTTTGAACCTACGCCGTACCTACCTAACTTCCTAACAACGCTAACGCTACCGACTACTTGACAATTTAGGGTATCTAAGTCTCACATAAAATTTGCGAAATCACATTGACACAGTAGCATTCGTTTTGTGATTTTGATTACATATACTAGAGCGTTCAAGAAAAATTACTATGCTACGTAACACTCAAGCCCATCCTGTATATTGAACAGGTCGACTGCTGCACTGCATAGCACTTTTTACTATGCCACATAGGACTGCAATTCAAGTTCGAAAGTAATAAGAAGAATCACTATATCGATACACAGTATACGCAATCCCTGTTACAAATTCTACTATGTGAATGATACAAATCTGTTGAACGCATAGTAGAAAATGATTAGATTATTATACAAAATGTACAATTTCTTATATAAAATTATTCGTGGAAGGCAACAGCTACATTTATGAATTGTCCGAACAGAATTTTCTATCTATTCTAAGTAAAACCACAAGCAACAAAACATAATTTACTATTCGTATAAGGCTGTGAACAATTTAATTTAGGAAAATTTGAATCTTGTCATTATTACGATCTTGCATAGTAATAATTGCCATCCGTTCAGCACTTATTCTTATATTTATAGCATGATTTGAAAAAGAATTTTTTTTTGATAATTAAGTGTTGATAACTCTTAATTAATCCTGTGACGACGAGAATCGTTGAGCCGTATGTGCCGGCCGTCCACGTGAGCTTCTTGGCTTCAGTTTTGTGTTATTTCGCGTTAGTTTAATGCACGTACACGGAGAGAAGAGTTTGCGAGCAGATACGAGGGTTTCTGTTCTTAGTTCCTATAATTATAGTAGCGTGGTGACACATGGGGCTTATCGTTCTTGTTTTTATGCACATGGAAGCATTTGAAATTTGTATAGTAATCGTTCCGATTAGGCTTTTGTACTAGACTTATTATTCGTATAGTAATGTTACCTGCTGAGATTGTACTTATTCTTATATGTATGAAACTGTTCCCTTTTTATACAGGAATAATTAATTATTTTTTGGTGCTATTTCCAATTTGATACGGTAATCAGTTGCAGAAGGATTTTTATGCAATCTCATAAATAAAATAGTATAATGCTTTGTAAGTTAATGTTTTTAAAAAGTAATTGAAAAATATTTTTATGATTTCCATCATACATTTTTATTCTCTTTTACTGACTAGCGTGTTGAGACAGCCAACACGCTAGCCGAAGTAGGTCGATATGTCAAAGTTATAAGTTAACTTATGACAAGTCGAGCAAAGTAAAAATTCCAGGCAGCATTACCGCCAAGTCTTTCATGTTGTTCCATGAAAGACAGTTTTGGTGAATCTTCTCCTCTTTATATGCAACGCCGTAAATCTTTTCGTTTATGAGAAAACTCTTGTTCATTCGCCATCTAACGGCAGCAAAGCAAACTAAATTTTCGTTTTTGGTAACAATTGATATACTACGTATAGTATTTTACATGTGGTATAGCATTCCTTAATACGTTCATAGAATCGCGTCAAAGCAATTCTCATGGTGTATAGTGATTACAGCTGCATGTGTAAGAATGTACCGGATATGCAATGTGAACAATCCTCATACACCCTAAATTCACAGGTTTACTTATTTTTTCACCGCTAGATGGCAATTTGATGCATCGTTTCTCGTAAACGAAAGTATCTACGGAGGAGCATATAAATCGGGAGGTTCAATGCCGATTCGCCATCAGGCATAACACCACAGGGTCACAGGACAACACGGTTGCACGTTTTGTCGTCCTGTTCAGGTCGTTATTAAATAATAACGACTTAGCGATTTTTAGTGCAATCGAAATATCAAAAAAATCTTAAACAGCAAACGTATGCTGCAACAAATTCTTGTTTTTCATCCTCATCTAGGATGAGCACCATTAGTTCAATCTCTGTTGTTCGCATAAATTCCCAACATCGCCCTCAATTATATTATTATTTGCAAAATGCAAGAAACCAACATGTCATTTATTTCAAACCAGTATAGGAAATGAATACGAATTGATACTAATAAGTTCCATATAAATGACGATTACTTCAATATTTTTATCTTTAAAACAAATATTAAATACAAGCATTACTATACTGTTAACGAACATGTCATTTTTATTATAAGGCGAATTCGGGGCTATTATTATACGTATCGTAACCTATGTATTGCTCATATGAGCTATTATAATTAGGCCCATCTGTCACCGCGGTACCATAGTTTCTGAGGGAGGCACCTATATTCTCGGCTCCATTTCTCTCCGTGTAGACGGTGGGCCGTGCGGCCACCCGCCGTCGTGCCGGGCACGAGCGGCTCTCGCTCGATAATTGGTCGACGCCATTTCGCGGTAGTAGTTTTTCGATTGTTTTTCCGGCTAAGTTCGCGATCCCGGGGATTATCGGTGGTCCGATATCGGTGGTCGGAGGTGTCTAGTTTAAATTCCGGCTTGTGGTTACGTATTCTTTGTCGACCCTCGCGTGTGACTGCCGACCCGGGTTATTACGAATAAATTTGTCGTTAATTGTTTTGGTTGCTTCTCGACAATTTCATCGATTCCCGAGGTTAACTTAATCGATCCGTTCGTTAGTGTTAGCGTGAATTTTCGTTGTGGCTACCTTTGTTTCGAGTTACGCCGGTCCGCCTGTCGCACGCTCGAGGTCACGCGGCTCGCGCGTTGTTTTCTTCCCGCGCGCGTTCGGGCTCGCGCTATCTCGCCACCCCCCTTTTCTTCGTTTCCCCGATGCTATTTCGCAGAAGCGTCGAGCCCGGGCGAAATTCTTAGGATTAAGTGCGCCGGTTATTTTTCGTTGTATTAATCGATTTTGTTTGTTCCTGCCGGCGTTACCTTCCAGTCCGCGGGGCCCAATCCCCGCGACCTGGCTTTTGCGTTAAAAAGAAAATAATTATTTGTCGCGCTCTCACGTTTGCCTTATCTCTCGATTCGAGCCTCCCCGGTGTTACCTTCCGCCCTGGACTTGGCGGTCACCGGTCATTATCAAGAGACGCGGTAGTGTCTCGACGCCAAGTATTAAAAGAAATCTATAATGCCGCCTCACGACACTCTCAGGGCGAGACGCTAGCGCTACTCTTACTTTACAGCACGTTCGTTCATTTTCGTCTGCTACGAACTTCTAACTGGAATTATCTCAGTCAACACGTCGCGGACGCCAAATGTGTCAAGTTCAATATTTTTTATTTATTTTTTTATTTCCAGTGAGCCCCCTTTCAATAAAATCGGTGCCCGCAACGCTAATATCTGGCCACTTACGATTTCGATTCTGTCAAAAAGTTTTCGTTTCTCTGTCCGCACTCACACATCGGCACGATTTTGTCCGACGAAGTCTGATTCGATATTATGTCAGGCAACACGTCGCGGACGCTAATTGTATCAACGCCAATATTTTTTATTCTTTTTTCTCTTTTTTTTGAGACCTGACTCAATAAAATCGGTTCACGAAGTACTGATACCTGGTAATTTTTTTCATTTTGGCTCGATATCGATATTTTACGCGTGACGTGCGAATGAAAAGGCGCGCACACAGCAGCGACAACCTCAAAGTCGTGAGATCGTGATGAGCATGAAAAAATCGTCTGCGCGATCCGGCTCGTTCCCACCGTGTGACAGAAAGTGAGACCGTGCGTGATTATTACTTTAATATTTACGATCGAGTGTAATGATTTATAATAATAATCTCGCATCTTACCGCGAAGGTGTCGTTTCAATATTAAAATATGGAATATACGTTAACCTCTTGGTAAAAAATCAAATTTTGGAGGTTATATTTTGGACTTTGTTATTACCAATTGTCACGTTGGGGTAATTTTTTCAGTATGTTTAGAACGCGTTAGACTTGTTCAATCACACAATAACGAATCCAATTGCTGTATAGCAAATCCCGTATTGCTTTGGGGAAGCTATACAGAAAGTCGAATGGAATGCTCGAAGCCTGTTGCGCATAACATTCATTAGTCTGTAACATGCAGCAGTATTTCCAGTACTCATCCATGATAGAGCACCAACTATTTGGTGTCTTGTAGAAATAAAGAATGCAGAGGTTGAGGTTGAGGCAGAGTTAGTTGCAAGAAGTGCGACCTGACCATTCGCAAAGAGCCCTGTCGTCTTGTTACGTCAAAAGTGTCGTTGATTTTACTCGAGCGACTATTTTACACGTATTAGTGCGGTTCAGCGTGATTTACCCGTGCTCTGGTCAAGAAGGAAGGCTCCTCCCTATACCACATCTGACGAAGTACACTAAACGCGCAAGCTCTGTTTCGAGTCTAACCTTTCGGAAAATTACTCGGAGACGAGCTGCGAATGCTTCTCTAAAGGGAATTTGACTGAGGTCTGAGATGATGATGATGTGATGATGGCTCGAGACAATGCGCGTACGAATTTTCACCGATATAATTAAAAATGTCACTTACCCTTTTTGTGTTGAACTGGATGCTGATGCTGCAGATGGGAAGGACACGATCGTAAAGAAACTGTGACACTGAATTTCAGAATGCAACCGTCGAATTTTATTCGTAAAACGATTAAATTAAATAAACCGATTTTTCTCAACAAAGGATGTTAACATGTAATTAATCGTGATGATGTTCACAAATATCGGCACCTCGTGGTGTAACAAAATTCAGAGTTCGGATGTACAAATTTCTCAAAATACGAAGCGTGGGAAATTATTAAATAAAATACAAAATTAGTCGAAGCCCGAGAATACAAAACTGTAGAGTCTTATTTAATTCTATGAACTCCTAAGTCCCCGTTTAGGACAAAGGATCGAATTACGAAAAATGAAAATCTTAGCGAAGAACGGAATGGATCTAAGTCCGCAGACGGATTAAAATTCGATGATGATTGGAACTCGAAATTTTCTAAGTCCGTGATACGATTTTAAATTCGGAGCTGATTTTTTTCCTAAGTCCGCGATACGATTTAAATTCGGAGCTGATTTTCTTCTAAGTCCGCGATACGATTTAAATTCGGAGCTGGTTATTTTCTAAGTCCGCGATACGATTTAAGGGGGGAAACCGGTTTAGGAGGCCGAAATTTTTGTGTTTTTCGTGAATTTTTTAAATAGGGAAGGAATAATCTGAAATTGTTTAAACTTGGAGGGTATTTTATTTATGGTTTGAAGTACACTTTAGAATTTTTTCAAGTAATTTCCCCCGGAAATAGTGGCGTTAGAATGTGCTGTCCATGGACGATTGCCACCCAAGTATTTTGCTGGCGGGAACTCCTGAAATCGCAATTTTTATCTGTAATCATCCAAATTTTTTTTTCTCGTTAACAACATATTTTCTAAGAATATGAACCTAAATCTGGTAAGAAAAAAAAATTTCATGTTTTTGAAGAGTTTGAACACGATATCATTGTTTTACACGATATTTTTCACCTTTTTTGCATCAAATTTTTTTTTTAATAACAATATAATCTCAGATTTAGGTTCATATAGATTGGAATCGAATAAAGAATATTCACAAAAAATTTCAGAACGATTGGTCAATAACTTTTTTAGCTAGAACGCCCACCAGTTGAAAAAAAGTCGTTTCGAGAAAAACGCGTTTGAAATAAAATGAAGCGAAAACAAGACATTCATGGCAGTAATTAATTATATAAAATGATCAGCGGTTAATCGGCTATGCCAGCACCATATAGCAGTCCCTCTTCTTGTTCGTACGCGTCATTTCGGGCTTACATCTCCTCTTATTTGAATTTCAAAGACATGATCTCCTTGATTTAAAGAAACGATATGCCTGACGGCACCCGGTCTGTCAACGTTTGGCTCATTCGCGATAAGTCGTATTGGTGTTTCTCGCGCAAGCTGATCTGTTATGTTATAGTTAAGTCAAGTCAAATCAAGAAGATAATCATTGGTTAAACCATCGAAGTTATTGGTGAACATATCTAAGTACTATGGTACGTAACCAAAAACTTGGTGAACATAACCTATAATTTGGTTGATGACATCATTCAAAGAAAATATAATATTAACTTAAGGATATTATTTCATTGACCTCAAAGAAATGTTTCATAGGTTGAGATTTCAAGGAAATTTTATTGAATCAAGGAAACTTTTTCTCTCGGTGTACCGCGCGCTTCGGCGCCGAACCGACGGGCGGTCACTCAAGTGCTCATAACATCGGAAATAATGCGAATTTTGGTTTCAAATTTTTACCACATATTCTTGAGGAGTTATACTAACAATTTCTGCAATAAAAAAAAGTCGATTTTTTTATCGGTCTAAACTGGTTTCCCCCCTTAAAAAATAATTAGAAGAGTAGCCATCCCTTGTAAAAAAAATTCACAACAAAAATTTCCTTTAAAAAAGAATAAAATAAATGCAATATGTTAGCCAAGTAAAATTTACCATGAGTAGATCATCAGTGGATCATTCGGTACAAAAAACTTGGCATGCTAGAGACACGTCAAGTTTTTAATGACACACCAAGTCACTGGCATGTCAAGTTATTTGTACCGAATGATCCACTGATGATCTACTCATGGTAAATTTTACTTGGCTAATATATTACATTTATTTTATTATTTTTGAAAGGAAATTTGTTATTGTGAATTTTTTTTACAAGGGATGGCTACTCTTCTAATTATTTTCGAAAGGAAATTTTTTATCGTGTATTTTTTTTACAAGGGATACTGCATTTGTGTTATTATTTTTTAAAGGAAATTTTTGTATTGTGAAATATTTTTTGCGAGAGATGGCTACTCTTTTAATACTTGGCGTACAATTTTTGTTTTGAAGAAACATTTTTTGGATTATTTCATACCTTTTTGAAAGCGATCTTCAATGCGTGCATGAGACGACAGGGCTCTTTGCGAATGGTCAGGTCGCACTTCGTGCAACTAACATTGTTCACTATTATGCATCGCCACTCCGTCAGTGGACAAACCATTTTTACCATGCCCACTCTGCCTCAACCTCCACCTCTGCATTCTTTATTTCTACAAGACACCAAATAGTTAGTGCTCTATCATGGATGAGTACTGGAAATACTGCTGCATGTTACAGACTGATGAATGTTATGCGCAACAGGCATCGAGCATTCCATTCGACTTTCTGTATAGCTTCCCCAAAGCAATACAGGATTTGCTATACAGCAAATGGATTCGTTATTGTGTGATTGAACAAGTCTAACGCGTTCTAAAAATACTGAAAAAAATTACCCCATCGTGACAATTGGTAATAACAAAGTCCAAAATATAACCTCCAAAAGTCGATTTTTTACCAAGAGGTTAACGTATATTCCATATTTTAATTTTGAAAAGACACCTTCGCGGTAAGATGCGAGATTATTATTATAAATCATTACACTCGATAGTAAATATTAAAGTAATAATCACGCACGATCTCACTTTCTGTCACACGATGGGAACGAGCTGGATCGCGCAGACGACTTTTTCATGCTCATCGCGATCTCACGACTTTGAGGTTGTCGCTGCTGTGTGCGCGCCTTTTCATTCACACGTCACGCGTAAAATATCGATATCGAGCCAAAATGAAAAAAATTACCAGGTATCAGTACTTCGTGAACCGATTTTATTGAGTCAGGTCTCATAAAAAAGAGAAAAAAGAATAAAAAATATTGGCGTTGATACAATTAGCGTCCGCGACGTGTTGCCTGACATAATATCGAATCAGACTTCGTCGGACAAAATCGTGCCGATGTGTGAGTGCGGACAGAGAAACGAAAACTTTTTGACAGAATCGAAATCGTAAGTGGCCAGATGTTAGCGTTGCGGGCACCGATTTTATTGAAAGGGGGCTCATTGGAAATAAAAAAATAATTAAAAAATATTGAACCTGTCACATTTGGCGTCCGCGACGTGTTGACTGATATAATTCCAGTTAGACGTTCGTAGCAGACGAAAATGAACGAACGTGCTGTAAAGTAAGAGTAGCGCTGCGTCTCGCAGTGAGAGTGTCGTGAGGAGGCATTATAGATTTCTTTTAATACTTGGCGTCGAAACGCTAGCGCGTCTCTTGATGTAAAACATAAAGTGAAGTATATAAGAAAAATAGAAGGCAATTGCTGGTGTGTAGCGATAGATGTCAACACTAGTAACTATATAGGCAATATCGTTACGGTGTATCATTTACCAAGCGCGCGTGATGCCACGTTCCTCGAATTTTTAGAAAATATAATGGATCACATGTATAATGAGGGTATCTGCACGTGTGTCGGTGATTTTAACATAGATTTTAGTATAAACAGCTATTGTGCCAACAAATTGATACACCAATTTGATGAATTTGGAATGCTACAACGAGTACAAAAAGAAACGAGAGTGGAACAAGGAACAAAATCAATAATTGACCTTGTATTTATAGTAACACGAAAATTGATATAAAAATATATGGCAAGCCTAAAATAACAGACCACGCCATAGTCGAAGCGAAAATACAACTTAAGGTGAGGAATAATATAAATAGACAAAGACAGTGTGAAATTTAAAAACTTGAACGAAGAACAATTTATAGGTAAACTAAAACAGGCACAGTTAAAACTAAATAACGATATATAAACCGAAGTAAATTTTAATAATAATGTTAATATAGTGTCAAGTACGATAATGAACTGCCTGGACCAAGAGGCGCCATTCAAAACAATAATATTAATAGAATAATATTTGTAATTCACATTGTCTATTTCAATTGTATTAACATTTATAGATTGGATGAATATATTTCTGAAGAGGGATAATGGCGAATGGCGTGTGACAGTGTGCACGCGGTATTATTTCGTCCGTGGATTATTCGCTCGTTTTCTAGTTTTTTGAGTGGACGATTAGTCGTGTGTGGTATTGGCGGATTGCGTGCATCGTGAGCTTTTGATCGGTGCATTGTGCAGCTGTGGCGAGTTAACTGGCGCTGGGAAAACGCGAAAAGACTTGTAGCTGGTTTATCGGGCTTCGGTGCGGGTGTTTTCGTTCCGTCGCCGTTCGTGCGTGATCGTGCGGGCCTGGCTGCGGCCGCGTGTCGTGGTATGTTTACATTGTGGGCGATGCTCGGTTCGGTCTGTGCGGGCCGTTCATTGTACACTCTCGGACATTAATTGTGGGTACACTTTCGGACATTAGGTGTGGCACAGTTTTGTCGCGTTGCTCTTGGACTGATTTGTGCGCGTATTGTATTAGTTAATTTTTATTGCTTGCACCGTGCTCGGTCGTTATGGCCGAGCCCGGCGATTTGAGTCAGCCCGGCGGATCGGGGCTGCCGCCGCCGGCGTCGTCGTCGTTGCCGGGGGGAAGTGACAGCGATGCGTCTGATGGGGATTCGTCCGTCGGCTCTTCCGGTACGCCGGGTTTTTCGACTCCACTGCGTTCGGACTCGGGGCCGCGCAGGCGTACGCTGGTTGCGGAGCATCCTGCTTCTGTTGACCTCCTTTGCGATTTGCCCTTCTCGCGGGAAGACGTTAGTGGGCTATTGCGGTCATATTCGGAGGCAAAGAGCGCGGTTTCGAGCGTGCTGCTCTCTAGTAGGGAGCCTGTTGAGAAGCGGAGGAGGGTGGATGCAGCGTTAGCTACTTTCCATGATAACTTTCACTCGCTGTCGTCGGCTTATTTGCAAATGCTAACGAAGCTCGAGACGATCTCTGCGTGCAGTGAGCTGTTTGAGGCGAAGAGTCGCGCTGCGCCTGTGGTGGGGGGTCCCTCGATCGCGGGGCGCACCTACGCCGCTGCTGCGGCGGGGTGCGCTCCCCCCCCCCCCTGCTCGGAGGTGCTGCGTTTTCCTCGCGGGCCTCCTCTCGTGGTGCCCAAAAATTCGACGAACCGGGTGATCATCGAGCCAGCGGCGGCGGATGCTGCGCGCTTCACGACTGCGGATGTGACGAAGCAGGCTCTTTGCCAGTCGGTCAATCCGGTGGCCCTTGGCATCAAGGTCACGAGGCTGTCGCGTGTGCGCAACAATGGGCTTCGTCTTCATGCGGCGGAAGGTGATTTGGCGCAGCTGCGGGATTTAAATTCGCTTCGGGAGGCCGGGCTGGCAGTGCGTGAGGACGTGACGCTTAATCCGAGGATGTTGCTGGATGGAGTGCCGGCGGGGATGAGCCGCGAGGTCATCCTTCAGAATTTGGTGTCGCTAAATATGGCTGGTCGTGATGCGGGCGGCACGCGTATCATCTACGTGTATCCGCCGAGAGGGCGGTTCACGCGAGTGGTGGTGGAAATGACGCCGGAAAATAGGAAGCATCTGATAAGCCTGCCGGAGGTGTCGCTGGGATGGTCGGCCTGTCGTCTCGCCGACCATGTGAGGGTCTTGCAGTGTTTTAAATGCCTGAATTTTGGGCACGTCGCGGCAGCGTGTCAGCGTCGGGTGCGTTGCGGTTATTGCGCGGGAGAGCACCGTGCCTCGGAGTGCCTGTCGGAGGAGGAGAGTCCGACGTGCTGCAATTGTGCCTCTGCGGGACTGCAGCAGCGCGATCATATGGCCACGAATGGCGTGGAATGTCCCATCCTGCGGAGGAGGATCGCTGCCAAGGCGGCGCTGGTCAATTATGGATAGGCCTCGCATCGTTCCATCGCCGCGCCGACTGTCAATTTGTCATGTAAATTGTCAGTCGCTCCTTCCTCACATCGACGAGCTGCGCCTGCACGTGCTTTCGACCTCATTTCATCTCATATGCCTTTCGGAGACTTGGTTGAGGCCTGAGATCACTGACGAGATGGTGGCGATACCCGATTACACCCTGTTGCGTCGGGACAGAGGGGGTAAGCGCGGTGGCGGCGTGGGTGTTTATGTGCATCGTACCCTGCAAGCTTCGGTACTGTCAGCGTCGCCGGAGCTGTACTGTCGACTGCCGGAATTTCTCATCGCGGAAATAAAAGTGCCGGGAGCGGCATCGCTTCTGCTTGGCGTGGTGTATCGGCCCCCGCATCTGGGCCAGCTCGCCGTATTCGAGGATCGTTTTATGGAGATTTTCCCGGATTTTCGTCACGCTGTCGTAGTCGGGGATTTCAATACCGATTTGGACGCGGACTCGTTCGACGCCGAGCATCTGCGGGAGTTTGTGCGGGCGAACAACCTGCACTTGGTCCCTCACGGGGCCACTCACCACACGGCGACCTCGAGCACTAGGCTGGACCTGTGTATTGTCGACTCGGAGGCGAAAGTGAGCGATGTAGGTCAGTACCCGGTGCCGTTTTTGTCGGCGCACGACTTAATTCGCGTCGTGTATGACATCGAGACGCCCCCGCGGGAGCCTGTCAAGTTTTGGTGCCGAGGACTCAGTGGAGTCGACCCTGAGGCGCTGCGTGAGGATCTGGCGGCTGTTGATTGGACCCCGCTTTACCAGGCGCGGTCCGTCGACGAGAAGGTGGATCTACTAAATGACGCTGTGATCGGCGTTTTCGACAGGCATGCGCCGCTGAGGAGAGTCGCCGTGAGGCGTCGTCCTGCCCCGTGGATCACGAGCGAGCTGAGGGAGCTAATGCGTCGGCGCGATCGTCTTCGTCGCGCTTTTGTAAAGACTCGCCGTCCTCATCTGCATCCTCGCTTCGTGGCCCTGCGGAATGAGGTGAAGTCGCGGCTAAAATCGGCGCGGGACGAGTATTTTAAGCGGACCATATCGGCGGAGGCGGGAAACTCGGCCAAAATGTGGTCAAAGCTACGAGGGCTTGGTCTGCTCTCGTCGAAGTCGCGAGCTGCTGTCTCCACGTTCCCGCTGGATAGTCTGAACGCGCAGTTTTTGTCGGTTGGAGCGGCGGTGCCGGCGGGGGAGGATCTTGGCGTATTTCAGGCGGATGCGGAGGGGGCTTTCGCGTTTCGGCCGGTGACGAGTGCCAGCCTTAAGGCTGCCGTGCGAGCGGCTACCTCGAATGTTGCCGGCGTCGATGGGATTTCGACGGATATGCTCGGCCTCGCGTTTTCGGCCATTTCGGAGCAGGTAGTGCATGTGTTGAATTGCTCGATCAGCGAGGGAGTTTTTCCGGCGGCGTGGAAGCGGGCGTTGGTGTGCCCAATCCCCAAGGTCGTGACTCCCGCATCGCCTGCGGATTTTCGCCCTGTCGCGATGCTGCCCGTCGTATCCAAGGCCTTCGAGCGCGTTGTTGCGCGGCAAGTTTCAGCGTATCTCGAAGTCAACGATCTTCGGGATCCCAACCAGTCGGGGTTCAGGCCGCATCACAGCACGCAGTCGGCGCTTCTGCGTGTTATCGAGGAGGCCCGGCGGGGTATGGACGAGCGGAAAGTGACAGTTATCGTGCTGTTTGATTTTTCGAAGGCCTTCGACTGCGTGCGTTTCGATCTCCTTCTCGTGAAGCTCTGTGCGCTCAACTTCTCGTCGGCGGCGGTGCGGTGGTTTGCCTCTTATCTCACCGGGCGGAGTCAGGCAGTGTACGACCGTGCGGGAAATCGCTCGTCGTGGGGGGAGCTGAGATCGGGAGTTCCGCAGGGCTCGGTGCTGGGACCGCTGCTTTTCTCCGTCTTCGTGGACGGCTGCGGGGAAGTGCTGTCGAGCTGCAAGTATAGCCTGTACGCGGACGATCTACAGCTCTACTTGTCGTTCTTGCCGGCTGAGGCGGCGGAGGGAGTCGCGCGTGTCAATGCAGATGTGTGTGCTATTTGCGAGTGGGCAGCGGCGAGTGGCCTGCGTCTCAATTCGGCCAAGACTAAGGCCATCATGGTCGGTGCGACGCGCTGTGTAAACGCCCTTGCGGAGGCTGGGCTGCCGCCTATCCGGGTGAACGGGGAATTGGTGCCACTGTCGAACTCAGTGAAATGCCTCGGAGTGACAATCACGAGCTCGCTGTCGTGGAGGGAGCATTTTGTGCGAGTTTCCGGGAGGATAAATGCGATCGTGTACCGCCTGCGCTCGCTTCGCAGTCGGCTGTCGCGCGGGGTGCGGCTAATGCTGGTCAGGTCGCTAGTGTTGCCGCACATTGACTATTGTGCGGTTTTGTTTACGGACGTCTCCTTGGAGCTCGATCTGAAATTGCAGAGGGCCTTAAATCGGGGGGTGAGGTTCATATTTGATGGTAGGCGCGATGAGCATGTTACGCCTTTTTTCCGAGAGCTCCAGTGGCTCAAGGTCGCTGAGCGTCGCCGCTATCTGGTGGGAGCGTTCGTCTTCGCCCTTCGTTCGCGCGGGGAGCCGCGTGCTTTGTACGAGATGGTGTCGCGGCCGGTTTCGGGGTTCTCGCGCGGCACGCGGATGCAGCGTGACGAGCTCGACTGCGAGGTGCCGCATTTCCGGACGGAGGGTTACCGGAACTCCTTTGCGGTTACAGCTTGTGCGCTATGGAATGGGTTGCCGGGGGAGTTGAGGCGCAGCGATTCGCTCGCTGCGTTTCGGTCTGCGTATCGGGCTGCGCTGCTCGCGCTGCAGTAGCTACGCCGCTACGCTGGGCTCGCTTTGTTTTTGTCTTCTTTTCTGCGTGACCATTATTATTATTATTACCGTCGCCGTCTCTTGCCTTGCCTGTTTGCACCTGCTGTATTTTTATTTTTATTTTTATTTGTATTTTTCATTTTTCTGTAATCGCTTCTGTCTGTTTTTCTTCGGTTTGCTCGTACGATTTAGTTTAAGTTAGGTTGTAAGTTAGTTAATAAGTTAGTTAGTAAGGTTAATTTTTATTATATTGTTTTCATGGCCTGTTTTTTCATTGCCTGACTCTTTTTGTAAGCATGTAGAAGTGGATTGAGGCACGGTTTGCTTAGGGGACGCAAGTCCCAGCGAACGAAATAAATATCGCTTTCTCTCTCTCTCTCTCTCTCTCTCTCTCTCTCTCTCTCTCTCTCTCTCTCTCTCTCTCTCTTGCTC
>CAWVQF010000049.1:0-15822 GCA_963932165.1 Pimpla rufipes
TCAACCCTTCCGGCATACGTGCGTATTCGTATTGGCCGTTGAGAGTTGAAAACTCGGTCTTCGCGCCTTCTTCCGGGTCCATCGGAATTTGTTGGAATCCGCTGGCGAGATGGAAAGTCGAAAAATAGTTCGCCTTACCCAGCTGCTCCAATATTTCTATCATATTAGGCATTGGATAGGCGTCGGAAATTGTTTTTTCGTTTAATTTACGGAAGTCAATGACCATCCGCATACGTGGGTTTCCCTGCGAGTCGGCTTTCTTTGGGACGATCCAGACCGGTGAGTTATACGGGGATCGCGAGTGCACGATCGCGCCGTCCGCGAGTTTCTTCGTTACCTGTCGCTCGAGCTCGCTCCGGTAAATTACAGGGAACCCATATTGCTTAGTGTTTACCGGCACATCGTCCACAGTCGGAATTTTATGGTGCACGAGATCCGTGCATCTTAGTCTATCTCCGGTCAGTTTATACATATCCGGGAACTCCTCGATCAGATGGCGGACGTGGGTTTTTTCCTCGTCGTTGAGCCTGTCAAGCCGGAGGGCTGCCATTATGGCTGCCACCCGATCCGGGGGGGGGGGGGGACTCGGCTTCTTCGGACGAGTCCGATTCCTCGGAATAGCTCAAGTAACCCTCGTCGCTGCACTGCTCATACGGCTCGAGTTCTTGGGGCCCTAGCTCGATTTCGACGTCCTCGAAGCGTGTGTTTATCGCGAGGACGTGGCACGCGCCCTTTTCTTGGCCCACGATCGCGTTTCCGAGGTATACGCCCGGTTTCATCTGAATCCGCGGGAGATAGCCCTCTGTCAAATCTGTATTTGATATCGGCACGCGAATCTGTTCCCGCATTCGCGCTCGCAGCTTACATTTTTCGGGTGCAGTCCTTGCGAGTAAAACCGGCGTAGATTTCTCCGCGGTTTCCGGCGATTCCGATAAAAACCGTTTCGGCCGGATTGGCTCATCCATCGTCACCATAGTCTTGTGATGGAAGGAAATTTCGGCTTCTTCCGCGAAGAAATAGGGTTTTCCAATTAACGCGTCGCTCTTCAGCGGCAGCGTTCGCATGACGTAAAACTTCGTCGGCCTTTCTGTGAAGTGGAGGGATACGGACCCGAGTGGCGGTACCTCCTCTTCGGAAAACCCCGCCACCCAAATTTTTTCGGTCGTATCTATGATCAGGTCTTCGTCGAGTGCGCTTAATTTTATTAGACTTGCGGAGAATCCGGTGTCTAGGAAAAATCGCCCCTTCTTTCTCCGCAATTCTGGCGCTTTCATCTCAACTACTGGGGATTCCGCGGAGGCTGCGGTCCAGAGGACGGGCCGCCGTTCTCCAGGAATCGAACGGATGACTGGTGGTCTCCCGGACGGTTCGCCCGGTTTGCGACCACTTGCTCCGTTGCTTGGCTCGCCGGCGAATTCGCCCGGCGAGCCTCTGGCGAGTTTAATTATGGGCTGTTCCAATGTAATTTTATCCAATGGGCATTATGGGCTCTCCACTGGACTCACGCGGATTGGAGAGCTCATAATGAGTCTATAATTATGCTGCAAGGAAAAAGAGCCGACGCGATACTTATGGCGTTTTACGACAATGCTGAAGGGTTGGGGGTAGTTTTTATGAGAAAGGGTTGTGTAATATATATTAAGTTTCGGTGCGTTGAAGAGCCCATAATTAGCCTATAATTATGGTTCAAAAATAATTTGAAAAAAAAAACGATTTTTTGTTCTTTTGATTTGTGAAAAAATGATGTATCTCTTTAGGGGTAGTTCCGATCTGGATGCCACGTAGGCCCATAAATAGCCCATAATGAGCCCATAAATACGATACTCGGAAAATATGTTTTTGTCTTATAGAAAATAAGTTAGCGCTAGCTTTATATAAAGCTGGCACCCCCACTTTTTAATTTTGATTTATAATATTGGAAAGAGCCCAAAAATATTTCTTAGTGGATTTCGAGAGTCCATAAAAAACCTATTATTTCTAGATATTCAAATAATTTTGTGGACCTGGTGGGGGTGCCAGCTTTATAGCCCTGCGTTACCGCTCGGCGCGATTCGCTGTTTCTTCCTAACGTCTCCGGACGTTACACAATAAACGTAATAACATGTTCGAAATTGCAATCCTATGTCTCATAATTTACAGGAGCTGACGTATTTACAGACATTTGAAACAAAAATGAAGTAGTAACAACATTAGAACCGCTGTACTGATTTTCGCCAAGCTTGGTACCGATTATGGTTTTGTAACGTGCCAACGTGCGTGAAACGCACGTCGAGAGGCAACGCTACAAACTCCTCGCGTGAAGCGCAAGGGTATTTTTATTTCTTGTTGGGCCGCTCTGCTACGTCCCGTACGGGCCCGTTGTTCAATCCTGTAATCTCGAATAACGACGGAAGAAGATACTCGGGGAAACTGAATTACGCGGACACGTACTTTATATGTTTGACAAATAACCCAAATTTATTAGTCGTAGATAAGAACAATTCTCCTGAAGGGATATAAGCACAACAAAAATAATCGCGTAACTCGCGTTAAAAATAATCAGGGAAATATAAATGAAAACAATAAAGACAGATCGATTACATTCGCGCTTGCGCACTCACTCTCTCACACGACAGACTTACAGTATGCAGCTTCTGGCGGATGAAACAACGTCGATACCGGGAAATGTCGTCCGGTATTATCTCAACAAAAATAACAACAGATGACGGAAATGAAAATAATAATAAAGTTCACGGGACTGCTTCACTTAGTTCACTAGTCCTAGTAAGCTACACTTACTGTCTCTATACTTAAGAAAACGCTAAGTCTCTAATAACGTTGGAATTGTTCGTAAACGGAAGAAAGTCCTTCAAAACCGGATTGTCCTTAAATATTACGCGTCTCAATTCACGGCGCGGCGGAACACACTCGCTCGATTGCTCGGAGTCAAGATTTATTGACCAATGTGCCAACGGGAACGCGGAGTTGCTCGAAAGATCGTTTTCGCGGATTCGTTGCTAATTCGGAACTGATCTCCTCGCGACTCTCCGACGAACTCGCGAGTTCTCGGGAGACGGGAGGAGACCGCCAGTTCAGCAGAAAGATGTCGGCGCCGAGCTCCGACACGTGGTCGTGATCGTCCGTCGCGACGGAAACCCAGCGCCGCGCATCACGCGTTGGTTTTAATTTCGCCGGAAATCGTTTAGAGCTCCGCATGAGCGCAGCTGCGGTGTGGAATCGCACCCCAGATGACAACTCAGCGGTGCGCTGTTGCTCAGGCGTGTTACGTCGCTCACTTTCTCGAGACGCATCTCGAAAAAGTACGGGACGTAACAGTTTGATGGTAGTCCATTTACGTACAAAATTGCAACCCGATATCTCTCAATTTACGGAAGTTATAGCGTAAAACGATTTTTTTATTTTCAGAATGCTGTAAAATGTGAATTTCCTAAACGATTCGCATCAACTACAATCCCATACATTATTCTATGATAGCTAATGTGCGTGCCAAATTTAAAGAACATTCTTCAAAAATTATGGCAGTTATCCTGTAAACAACGAAATCTGCACGCACACACACACGCACGCACGCACTCACGCAAAAAACTGTTCTCGACGTTTTGGACCACTCTGAGTGAACTGACATACAAATCTCGAACAACATTTTTTCACGAAATCATAGCTTCCTCCATGAGGAAGCAAAATAAATACATAAATGGATACAGTACATCATATTTAAAAATTACACAATGAAAATTATTTCAAAATTACATTATGGGGCCAGGACGAAGGCGCATGGAGGGGTTCGGGATAGTAGTTGTGAGGACGGAGCGGGTCCAGGACTACAAGCCCCGGTGAGGATGCAGGGGGCAAAGCCCCCGGGGGAGGGGGCTTGGGGGCGGAGCCCCCCGATATAAAAAAACATACGGTATAATATATTTTAAAAAGTAGAATAAAATAATTCAACAAACATATAAAAAATTTGGGTCGCGGCGGAGGGTAGCACGCCGAAATATCTTCCGTCATAATATCCCGGGTGAAAATATTGTCAGAAATGATCCCAGGGAAAAAAAACCTGCAAAGTAGAACCTTGCAAATTGCTTCCTCAGTATTTTACACTTTTGACGATGCTACCTCTATGAGGAAGTATGTTGATCAATTTTGGCTTCCTCATAGAGGAAGCATCGTTAAAAGTGTAAAATACTGAGGAAGCAATTTGCAAGGTTCTACTTTGCAGGTTTTTTCCGGCTGTTTTTTAAAAATAAATAAAAATGTAAGATTTTATCCACCGAACCGATTTCCCTCAAATTTGTATCCAACCCTTGGTTCATGATAGTCAATGTGTGGACCAAATTAGAAGCCGGTACCTTGTAACTTGCATGATCCAGCGTGATAACGAGATTTTTCAAAATATTATAAATGCCATAAAATTTGAACGGCTTTTCAGATCCGTGTCAAATTTGTACTCAAAACGTGGTCCATGGTTGTCCATATGTGAACCAAATTTGAGAAAATTCTGCAAACATTTTTTTGCGATTTTTTTTTTGGGTGCCGGCTTTTTTTTGTTTTTCATGCAGCAAAATCCAAAATTACCGACATAATGGCAGTTTCCTTAACGAAATTCATCGTTAATAATCAATGAACGTAATGACATATTCGAAATTGCAATCGGATGCCTCATAATTTACAGGAGCTATAGTACTTACAGACATTTGAAAAAATAATGAAATTGCAATAACATGAAAACTGCTTTACCGATTTTCGCCAAATTTGATACAAATCATGGTTTTATGGTGGTCTATTGTCGTACAAAATTTCATCCCGATATCTCTCAATTTGCGGAAGTTATAGCGCGAAAACGATTTTTGCCAAATTTTCAAAATGATGTAAAATCTGAATTTCCTAACCGATTCGCGTCAACTACAATCCCATACAGTATTCTATGATAGCGAACGTGCGTGCCAAATTTGAAGAACATTCTTAAAAAATTACGGCAGTTATCGTGTAAACAAAAAAACGTGCACATACACACACACACACACACACACACACATACAGACATTTCGTACAAACCACTTTTCTTGACGTTTTGGACCATTCTGAGTGTACTGACATGAAAATCTCGAAAAAAAAAATTTCACGAAAACAATGCTTCCTCTATGAGGAAGCAATATCCCACATTTGAGAACTGCAGGCCGTTGCGAAAAGGGTTCATTTGTTTTCGAAGATGTGAAAAACAGAGGATGTAAAGAACCTCTGTTCTTTACTTTATTTTACTTTTGCTTCCTCATAGAGGAAGCATTGTTTTCGTGAAATTTTTTTTTTCGAGATTTTCATGTCAGTACACTCAGAATGGTCCAAAACGTCGAGAACAGTGGTTTGTACGAAATGTCTGTATGTGTGTGTGTGTGTGTGTGTGTATGTGCACGTTTTTTTGTTTACGCGATAACTGCCGTAATTTTTTAAGAATGTTCTTCAAATTTGGCAACCACGTTCGCTATCATAGAATACTGTATGGGATTGTAGTTGACGCGAATCGGTTAGGAAATTCAGATTTTACAGTATTTTGAAAATTTGGCAAAAATCGTTTTCGCGCTATAACTTCCGCAAATTGAGAGATATCGGGATGACATTTTGTACGACAATAGACCTCCATAAAACCACGATTTGTATCAAATTTGGCGAAAATCGGTAAATCAGTTCTCATGTTATTGCAATTTCATTATTTTTTCAAATGTCTGTAAGTACTATAGCTCCTGTAAATTATGAGACATCCGATTGCAATTTCGAACATGTCATTACGTTCATTGATTATTAACGATGAATTTCGTCAAGGAAACTGCCATTATGTCGGTAAATTTGGATTTTGCTGCATGAAAAACAAAAAAAGCCGGCACCCAAAAAAAAATCGGAAAAAAATGTTTGCAAAATTTTCTGAAATTTGGTTCACATATGGACTACCATGGACCACGTTTTGAGTACAAATTTGACGCGGGTCTGAAAAGCCGTACAAATTTTATGGCATTTAGAATATTTTGAAAAATCTCGTTCTCACGCTGGATCATGCAAATTACAAGGTACCGGCTTGTAATTTGGTCCACACATTGACTATCACGAACCAAGGGTTGGGTACAAATTTGAGAGAAATCGGTTCGGTGGTTAAAATCTTACAGTTTTATTTATTTTTAAAAAACAGATTCAGCAAAATTCATCAACATACTTCCTCATAGAGGTAGCTTCGTTAAAAGTGTAAAATACTGAGGAAGCAATTTGCAAAGTTCTACTTTGCAGGTTTTTGCTTTGTTTACATTTACTTTATTATTATTTTTTTACTTTAACGTTATCTTACTTTTTCTCGTTTACGTTACATACTTTTTTCCTCTTTCTTTACTTTTTACACTTTATTTTTCTTTTGCTTGCTCATAGAGGAAGCTTTGTTTTCGTGAAATTTTTTTTTCGAGATTGTCATGACATTACACTCAGAATGGTTCAAAACGTTGAGAAATGTAGTTTGTATGAAATGTCTGGTTGTGTGCGTGCGTGCCCACGCAAGTGGGCAATCACAGAATATCATTTAGGATTGTAGTTGACGCGAATCGTTTGGAAAATTCAGATTTCACAGCATTTTAAAAAATTTGAATACATAGTTTTCACGCTATAATTTCCGCTCACTGATAGATATCAGACTGAAATGTTGTGCGTAAATGGACTACCATTAAACCATGATCTGTACCAAACTTGGCAAGAATCCGTAAAGCGGTTCTAACGTTATTGCAATTTCAATTTTTATTCTAATGTCTGTAAGTCCTTCAGCACCTGTAAGTTCTGAGACATCCAATTGCAATTTCGAAAGTGTCATTATGTTTATTGATTATCAATGATGAATTTCATCAAGGAAATGGTCATTATATCGGTAAATTTTGATTTTGCTGCATGAAAAAGTGGCATTTTGATCGGGAGAAATTTCGCAGGAAAATCCCTCGCGCTGCGCGCTCGGGATTTTAACATGCGAAATTTCTCCCTCTCGTTACTCAGCAGGAAAACAATCGGGAAATATTCCGATAATTTTGGAGGTCTCGGAATATTACTACTGATTATTTCTGAGGAGATATTTTTTTAGAGAATATTTTAATTTTTATTGAAATAGCTGTAATATATTTGCGAACATAAATTCAAGCAGATCTTCTTTATCAAAATCAGATATTTGATTTTTTAGACCGCTTAATGTGTTGTGAGGAATTTTCCCTGTGAGGGGAGCTCACAACCCCGGCTCCCTCCCGCTACACGCCCGGATCCGATAAAATAACCCAAAAATATAAACGGCCATATTTGCCTCAAATATCAATTAGTCTGACTACGTTACCCGAAGTCCCCAATGAGTTGGGCCGACCACACCGACAGCTGGGCGCCAGGTACCCAGGTACCGCCGGGAAAGCCCCGACTTGATTTCGCCGTCGGTACGGCAGGCCCGACCCGTAACGCGAGCGGGCGCGGCAAGAAGCGCTAAGGCACGCGACTAACTCAAGCTCCGCGAGCTGAAATTGGTAGAGGGGCGGTTCGCAAAAATTGAGGGACACAATTTGAATTCGGGTAAAATTGGTTTATTGAAATAATTCCCGGACTGCTCCCGGTAGTTAGCCGAAATGCAGTGGTGTTTAACAAGTGCGGTTGACAATTAATCCCCTAGGTAGCCTCGACTCGATACAATAGAAAGAATAATAATGGAAACAGGAAGCGTCATATTATTGTTCAAAAGTCCTAATAATTCGAAATAATACAATTTTTTTTTTTTTTTTTTTTTTTTTTTTTTTTTTTTTAGAGAGGGGGGAAATGTTTTATACACCATAGAGGGGCTCGTTTCCTCCGTGTGCTGGGATCTCCTACGTGGCCTACCAGCTAAAACCCCACCTCTCATGTCAAACTTCCAGTACGACTGGATCCACCCCGGCACCGCTTTCGCATTACTTCGGGGTGGGTTTCCTTCGTCAATAGGACGCCTCCATCCGAGCCGTGATGGGCTCCTCTTCTATTTTGTCATCTCTTAACCGCGGGTGGCTTCGTCCTCGTCTCTTTTTTTGTGGCGAAGGACAGTCTCTACATAGAGCTGAACCTTCGTCCACGCGTCCTGGTCTCGGAGCATGAGCCCGACTATGTTGTCGGGGGTCACATGTCCGAGATGTCTTTCCAGGTCTCCTCGTTCGAGCCTCCACCTTCCGCATTCGAAGAAGGTATGGAGGGCATCGTCCGAGGGTGAGTCACAGTAGGCACAGCCAGGTTCCGGCACCTTACCCATTTTATACAGGTATGACCGGAACAGGCCGTGCCCCGTCAAGAATTGGGTGAGGTAGTAATCTACCTCACCGTCGTGTCGATTGGTCCAGGTGTCCAGCTGGCCTATTAGCCTAGCTGTCCACCTGCCCCGCGTCTCACTCCGCCACCTTTCCTGCCAGGCCTGCATAGTGCTGGCTCTGGCAGTTTTACGGGCTTCCTTTTTTCCCAGGGCAGGCGCCTGCTGGTGGATGAACTGTCGCTCCTGGGCCAGTAGGTCGATGGGTATGACCCCCGCGACCACTAGCGCCGCGGGCTCCGAGACCGTGCGGTAGGAGCACGCGATTCGGAGGGCTCCTCTCCGTTGTACCGCGGCCATGCGCTTTCGATACATTTCGTACCGCATCGCACCGGCCCAGACTTCCGCTCCGTATAGCATGACGGATTCGGCGGTACGCATGAGGAGACGCCTTTTGCAGGGCCGTGGGCCGTTGACATTGGCCATAATCCTGCTCAGCGCCGCCGTCACTGCTGCCGCCTTGTCCGCCGCTTTGATGATATGTGCCCCGAAGGTGAGCTTGTTGTCCAGCATCACCCCCAGGTACTTCGCGGTTGCTTTTGTCTGGACCGTCACGTCTCCTACCTGCATAGCGCGGATGGTGTTTATGCGCTTTTTGGTTAGGAGCACGATCTCGGTCTTGGCTGCTGCCAGTTCGAGCCCATGGTCTTCCATCCAGGAGCTGACTCGACGCATCACCTGATTGAGACGCATCTGCACCGCGTCGGTGTCCCGTGCGACAATAACTGCCGCAATGTCGTCAGCGTACCCAATCAGGAAACAACCCTCCGGCATGGTCATACGGAGGATCCCGTCATACGAAATATTCCATATGTCGGGTCCCAGTATGGAGCCTTGGGCTGCCCCCGATGTTAGCTCTCTCTGTTTCGGGCCATCCTCTGTGTCATAGATTAGCCATCGGTCCCTCAAGTAATCTCCGAGGATTTGGAGGAGATACTCGGGGACCTGGAAATCACGTTCCAGAGCGTCCAGTGCCTTGTCCCACCTGACGGAGTTAAAGGCGTTCTTCACGTCTAAGGTGGCCAGCAGACACACGGGGCGGGAATAGTGGTTTCCCCGCTCCGTCGACCTGGCGGCGTCTACTACCTCCTGGACTGCATCGATGGTGGAAACGCCTCGCCTAAAGCCATACTGCCGGGGGGCTAGGTCGCCCTTATCCCGTACAGCCGCATGGAGTCGAGGCTTGAGCAGTTTCTCCAGGAGTTTGCCTGCGGTGTCCAGCATGCATAGGGGTCTGTATGATGCTGGAGTGTCTGCCGGACCCTTGCCTTTGCTGATCAGTACCAGTCTCGCTGTCTTCCAACGGCGTGGGAAAGACCCCTCTTTCAGACAGGAGTTGTACATGTTCAGCAAGAGGTGAGGGTGACTCGCAGTGATGGTTTTCAGCAGTTCTGCTGGAAGTCCATCCGGCCCTGGAGCTCTCCTATTCCGCATTGAAGACGCGGCTTTGAAGAGCTCCGCCCTGGTAAACGGCAGGGCATCAGGAGGGGCGGATGTCGCTGGGACGTCCGGTCTCTTCGGGTGGGTGGGGAAAAGGGTATTCACGATGTTATTCATCGACACCGCGTCCCTGGGGGTCCCTTGAGCGAAAGCCCCCAGCTTGCGGGTGACGATTTTGTACCCCAATCCCCACGGATCGTTGTTCAAATCCTGTCCCAGCGCTTTCCAGCAGCGCTGCTTACTGGACTCGATGGCCCGGCCTAGAGCTTTTTTGGCCGCTATGTACTGAGCGGCCTTCGGGGCTGCGTCTCGATCGCGTTTTTTGGCCCTCTGCGCTATACGCCTAAGGCGCAGGCTGATTTTCCGGAGGCCCGCGATCTCGTCTGTCCACCAGTAGGTAGAACGTCTCATCCGACTACTTCTTTTTCTCGGCACTGCGTCTGCACAGGCCTGATGAATAAGGCGCATAGTGGCGTCCGTCAACGCTTCGGCCTGTGCAGGAGGCTGTAAGCCATCCATGACCGTCTCTAGTGCTTGCTGACCGCGTTCTAGTGACCGGGACAGTTTTTCTCGGTCCATTTTATCTACATTCCACCGTGGGGGCGCGCGCTGTGGTTGAGCCGAGGCCGGACTGCCACCATGCACACGGAACATGATGTACTGGTGATCGCTTCCCGTAAGGTCTTCGATCACCCGCCAGTCCTCGGTTCGCGCTGCGAGATGTTCGGTCGCCAGAGAGACATCTATGATGGTCTCTCTGTAGCCGGGCCTGCGGAAGGTTGAGGTAGAGCCGGTATTGAGGACAACCAGCCCTACCCTGGACACCATGTCCATTACGCGCCTTCCTCTCGAGTCAGGCCCGGTTTCCCCCCATTCGGTGGCTTTCGCATTGAAGTCTCCGGCCACTATCAGTTCGCCTTGCAAGTCACGGATGGCATCTTCCAGACTGTCGAGTTTAGCCTGGAAGTCGTCTATACGGTCGTTGGGGGTGAGGTAAACGCTGACGTAGTATACGTTCGCGTGCCTCACCCAGACGAAGCCTCTGCCGGATCCGTTTCCCGCTACGTGGAAGAACCGCGGTTCCGGAATCCATATAGCGGCCGTACCGAGTTCGTCGGGGTACCAGCCTGGCCCTTCTCTGTCCCGGTACTGTTCGCTGATGATGACGATATCAGCCTTTTTCTCGGAACAGATTTGGTCCAGGAGGCCATGAGCCGTTCTGCTCCTATTCATGTTGCCTTGCAGGACTACGGCCATTTATCGCGATGCCTTTGTCCGGGCTTCCCGGTATGTTCTACAAGCGCTTGACCCCGCCGCATGGTTTCGGTCAGCGGGATCTATGCCCTCTCCGGTGCAGAGGAAGCAGCACGGGTTGGCCTTGCAGCTAGCCGCTTTATGCTCCCCTGAGCCGCACCGGAAGCAAAGCTTGCTTCGGTCCGGGCCTCGGCAGTTATGACTGCGGTGTCCGTAACCCAGGCACCTGAAGCATCGCTCCACTACGTCTCGCCGTCTGACCCTGCAGTAGACCAGCCCCACCCTTATGCGGGCAGTCTGGAGGAGTTTGTTGGCAGTCCCCTCCTCGACCGTTACCAACGCCAAGCGCTGCTGCCGCTGGTTGGGTCTGGTCACCATCACGGACAGACTTCCGCCGTAGTCCTGCAGGTCCCTCCTCAGAGCTTCCTCGACTTCTTCTTTGCTGGTGCAATAGTCGAGATCCCTGATCTCCAAGACTGCTCTTGGGACCAGTTCCCTCACGCTACTGCTGCCACCAACGCTTTCTCTCAGTGCCGCCGAGAAGGTGGCCCTGGCGTCAGGGGTCGCCTTGTTTAGCTCGAGGAGGACCTCGCCTGCCCTGGTTCGCCGAACCGACCGGATCTCCACTCCACTCTCCTCGGGCTTGATACCTCGACGGATGGTTTGAAGCACATCCGCATAGGTTTTGCCCTCGGAGGGTTTCAGGAGGATTGCGTCCGGTTTCGTCCTCGGGTTTTTTTTCTTCTTCTCCTTGCCGTCGTTCGTCGGTTGGAGTGCTGCCTTCACTTGACGCGGATCTTGTCCGGCCTTCCGGTTTTGTGTCGCCTCCTTCGTGGAACTAGTCTCGCTTCGTGCCGGTTCCTCGTTCCTTTTCTTCTTCTTCTTCGGAAGGACCTCCGCCCATCCCTCCAGCGTTGGACCGGGTTTCTTCTTTTTCCCGTGCTCTTCGATGAGCAGGAGAGGGCTTGTAGCGACCCTCTTCCTGCTTTCGCTGCCAAGTCCTCTGCTGGTGCTGGGCCTTGTTGCTGGACCAGGCGACTCCTCTCCATCGAGCGTTACCTCGGATGGCAGACGTTGGGCCCGGCGGTTCATACGCCTTCCGCTGCCCAGAGCGTCTACCATCTCCTCCAGTTTCGGAAGGCCGGTTTTCACCGCCCTCGTTACGTTTGGCTGCTTTTTAACGGCCGCCATCATGAGGGCGATGAGGTCCCTCATAGCCGCCAGCTGCTCCTCCCAGTCGAACTCCGGCTGTTTTGGGGTCGTTTCGACCGTCCTCTCCTGTGCTGCGACCATGACGTCGCTCTCTCCTTTCGTCTCCACTCCTTGGTTTTTTTTAAGTTTCAAATTTTCTTTGCCGTTTACCGGCATTAATTCCCACGAGTAGCTAGGGAAAGGGTAGTCCGCCCCCGCAGAGCCCCGCTTGCGGGGGTAAGGCTGAATACTCCGGGAGGTCGCCTGGTATCCCGGAGACACCGTTTGAGGCACCACTCCCCTGGTACCACGCAGCCCTGGGCACGGTTGTCCACACCTTGGCTTGGGGTCCGTATTCCTGACAAGGAGCCCATTGCTGGGTGCTATCACCCGGGCCAGGTGAACCCAGAGCCAGAGCTTCCATTGCCGCAAGACCGTTTTAAACCCGGCTTACGTTGCCCAGGAGGCGCGACGAGGACGCTGGAAGTTGACGTGTCCCTAGCAGTGTTACCTGAAGGGTGGCCCCCCCGAAATAATACAATTGGAAATAATACAATTGGAAATAATACAATTGGAAATAATACAATTTGAAATAATACAATTGGAAATAATACAATTGGAAATAATACAATTTGAAATAATACAATTTGAAATAATACAATTTGAAATAATACAATTTGAAATAATACAATTTGAAATAATACAATTTGAAATAATACAATTTGAAATAATACAATTTGAAATAATACAATTTGAAATAATACAATTTGAAATAATACAATTTGAAATAATACAATTTGAAATAATACAATTTGAAATAATACAATTTGAAATAATACAATTTGAAATAATACAATTTGAAATAATACAATTTGAAATAATACAATTTGAAATAATACAATTTGAAATAATACAATTTGAAATAATACAATTTGAAATAATACAATTTGAAATAATACAATTTGAAATAATACAATTTGAAATAATACAATTTGAAATAATACAATTTGAAATAATACAATTTGAAATAATACAATTTGAAATAATACAATTTGAAATAATACAATTTGAAATAATACAATTTGAAATAATACAATTTGAAATAATACAATTTGAAATAATACAATTTGAAATAATACAATTTGAAATAATACAATTTGAAATAATACAATTTGAAATAATACAATTTGAAATAATACAATTTGAAATAATACAATTTGAAATAATACAATTTGAAATAATACAATTTGAAATAATACAATTTGAAATAATACAATTTGACATAATACAATTCAAAAGATTGCAATTCGAAATAATACAATCGTAATCAAAATCGTAAATGGAACTACCGTTGATTATCGGTCAGATAGCCATTCTCGTTTTAGGGACTCGATTAACAGAGTTTAGGTAATGTGACCGTCGAACGGGAAAAGTAACCAAAAAGAACTACGGGCAAATCAAACTGAGCTTAAATCTCAAACAACGCGCGCAAATATTCGATGAGAAATGGAGGAACAAGATGCTCAACGTTCGGCAACGAAAATAATAATAATAAAGATAATGACCGGTGACCGCCCAGTCTTAGGCGGAAGGTAACACCGGGGAGGCTCGAGTCGAGAAATACGGCGATCGTGAGAGCGTGATAAAATAATTATTCAATTTATACTACAAAACTACTACGAAATATTACGATGTGAAATAACGGGCGCACTTAATACTAGGAAGGTAGCGCGGGCTCGACGCTTCCGCGAAATACATCGGGGAGACAAAGAAAAAGGGGAGAGGCGAGATAGTGCGAGTCCGAACACGCGCGGAACGTAAACACCGCGCGAGCCGCGCGACCTCGAGCGTGCGACAAGCCGGCCGGCGAAATCCGAAACAAAGGTAGCCGGAACGGAATTTTATGCGAACACTCATGACCGGCTCGATTACTTAGCCTCGTGAATTGATGCGGTTGTCGAGAAGCGACGGAAGTAATGACCAAAATAAAATTACTCGCGAACACCCGGGTCGGCTGCCACACGCGAGGGCAGGCAAAGAAATATGGACGCACAACCGAAATTACACTACACCTCGCGTGGGCCACCGATAACCCCCGGGATCGCGCACTTAGCCGAAAAAAAACGAATCGCAACACTACGCACGCGAAATGGCGTCGACCAACGGTCGGCCGAGAGCCGCTCGCGCCCGGCACGACGCCGGGTGGCCGCACGGCCCGCCGTCCACGTTCATTACCCTCAAAAATTCACTAAAACAGACTCAAAAACTTACGTGGACGACCAGCACGTACGGCCGAGCGACTCTCGTCGTCACGGGACAAAATAAAGGGCCAGGGATCACCGAAATCTCTCTCGTCTCGATGTCCGTGGTTGCGGCGTCGATCGATCGTCGGGTCGATGTCGAGGTCCGTCGTCTTCGGAAGTCCAGCGGAGAAGGACGCTCGAGCTTGTCCGCCGCGCCACGATCGCTTCTCCCCACCCCGCTCACTCGCCGGCTACCTCGCGCGTCCGCGCGTGATTGGCGCGTCGCTCCACTCGGCGGCTTCCGCGGCCGCGTCTGCGCAACACTGCGCGCACGGTGGCGCGCGATTCAAAGTGGATCTCGCCCCCAATGCACCCCGGTCACGTTGTTCTCGACCAGAGCTCGCGTGTTTGTCATGCGGGGTGTCCAACTACGCCCCGAGCTATTTCTCCGATCTTGAGCTGCAGCTGAGATCGCGGGAATACGGGCGTCTTCCCCTCGGAACCAGTGGCCACGACGAGAGAGTGCGGGGGCCCTCACGTCGGAAATCGTGGCCTCCGATGCGTCGACGATTTTGGCCCCACATCTACGAAGTGCAACGCTGCAATTGAACTCAAACGCCGTGGTTCCTGGCCCCTTTCTTATTGGGGCGCCGGGGTGGCCGGTCCGCGACAATCCGCATTCCGGCTGGGATGGTCCAGCGCCAGGCTGGGAAGTCGTGGGGAGGCGGGTGACACATTAATATTTTGGTCGTTTCTCCACGCTCTCCCCTGACATCCAGGTCCGCGAACACCGATGTTCGGTGCTCGCCTGCGGCTCCGTTAAAACGGAGCCCAAAGCCCAAAATCGGAGGACTGATCGTAATTAAGAAAAATGTAACAAAAGGCTCAAAAAAAAAATATATAACGTGGTTTTATCGGCGCCTCGTGGGACTTGGGTGACGATGGAATAAAAACGAAATTGAGTTGCTCTGAAAAGAGTTATATAAAAGTGATTATTTTTAGTGTTTACACTTTACATTGCACATAGTGTTTACACTTTACATCTTAACAAATTATGGAGCTTACCTGAAAAGAGAAACAACAATTAACGCTATTGCTCCATCTCTTAATTATTCCTAACCACGTTTTCTCTCCCGTCGTACATGTGCTCTCTATCGTCGTACATGTGACTAGCGCGGTTTTCTCCCAATTCTCTCTCTGTCTAGACTAGAGCAGTCATCTCGTTATTGCGCGGCAAATTCGGATGAAATGAAGTGGTAAGCTTCATTTACATATATCGTCGACCCTGGTGGTAGGGATCCAGATAGCCGAATAGAGAGCCGCGGTAGTGGACACGCGCGAGCGATGGACGCGCGGACGGCGACAGCG
>CAWVQF010000050.1:0-43746 GCA_963932165.1 Pimpla rufipes
GAGTAAAATACAGAAGAATTAAAGGTAGTAAATAATATTTTGGAGAAAATCAGAGGAGAGATCGAAAAAACACAAAACACAGTAGGGACAGGTAAAAATAAATATCAAGGTAACAAAACAAGTTATGCGCAAAAAGTCAAAAGGAACGATAAAGAATGTGTAGTGGTCGAACCGAATGAGAATCAGACGAGTAGGGACACCGAAGGAGCGATAAAAAGTAACATAGATCCACTGAAATTGGGGGTAGGGATTAACAGGATGATTAAAGGGTCGAAAGGAAAAGTTCTTATTAACGTAGAAGAAAGGCAAGACAAAGAAGTTATATCGAACGAACTTAAAAAGAATCCTGGAGCTCAGTACAAAATCTACGAAGCAAAAAGAAAATTGCCAAAGGTGAAAGTTATCGGTGTAGAAGAAGAGATAGGTAAAACGAAGGAATCAGATTTACTAGAAAGAATTTGCGAACAAAATAAAATCAACAAAAACGAAAATGTGAAAATGAAAATAATTAAAAAGATACCAGCTGGTAAAGACGAAATCAACCTGATTCTCGAGGTCGAACCGAAGACGCATAAGACGTTACTGGAAGTAGGGAAAATGAAAGTAGGGTTTAAAAATTGTCGAGTATACGATCACGTTAACGTCCTAAGGTGTTATAACTGCCAAGGGTATAATCACTTCGCGAAGGACTGCGACAATGAAACGAGCTGTAGGCGATGCGCTGGTGAACATGAGGAAAAGGACTGCGAGGTAGACACGATGAGTTGTGCCAACTGTGATAGAATGTGTAGGAAATATAATGTTAAAGACGCAGAAAATAATCATATGGCGACAGACTACAAATGTCCGATGTATAGGAGAGCACTAGAAAAAGCGAGCAGGAGTATACAGTACCTCGAGGAATAGCAATCACCAACAAATAAAAAGTACAAACAAAACGAAAAAGACAACGAATTTTTATTATTATTAAATGCTCAAGGATTGTGCCGACATAAAGATGAAATTGATAAACTTATAAATGAAAAGAAACCGAAAATAATTTGCTTGACGGAGACGCACGTCACAGAGGAAATACGAGGTATTCTCTGTCAACTCAGCCACTTTTTTTTTCGACCCACTCAGATCCATCTCATAATTTGCCACTGTTTACCTCTACTTGAAAGCCGTCTCTGTGAATTTTTTCAGATTTTTTGAGCCACGAATTTAGGATATCGTTATTTTTGTCCAAATCGATATAGCTTGAAACGGAGAGGTTTGGCAACAAAAATATTCATACAAAAAAAATTTCTTTTTTCATCAGTTATCGAATGGAATATGTGTCATATTTTTATTCGGGTTGCAAAGACTATTTTTTTAAACTAAAAATGAAAATTAATTTTTCTCGCACGGTCCGACACCTTCAATTTTGCTTTCAATTTTACACAATCTTCGATGACATTAGTGGGAAGTACAGAAAAATCCACAACATGGCAACTGCATTTTTTGAGGGTAAAAAAAATGCAACTCTCAAAATTTTGCATAAAACCGGAATTGCCGATCAAAGTTAGATCAATTACTGTACGCTTACCATGAAAACCTCCAACTTATTTTTATTCGCTTAGACAAGTCACGTTTCGCGCTTCCTGCGTTTTGTTATCTGCTTGCGATCGGTGGTTTGCGATTCCGTGGCCTGTGAAGCAAGAGTCCTCTACCTATCTTTGGGAAACACGGTGAAATCGTTTGCGATGGAGAATTTTCTAAATATCAGCTGGCCTTTGTCATTTGGTATAACTGAATGAAATTTGAGTGTCCCGGGAACAGTCTTGGCTTCTTGAAACCTTTTTGCCAGAAACTCAGCCGCTATTTCATGTGTTTCCTTCGGGCTGAAGAAGATAGAAGTTTTCACCATGTGGCGTTTAGCTCAGCTAAACAAAGCCGAGGGTGTAAGAATTTGATGCTCCGGAGTTGTAGCTTGAAGACTGGAACGAGCAGCTTGTCTTTTCAAATTTCCACCGATCCCATCGCAGGCGCCTTTTCCATGAGCAGTGCCAAAAAAGTGCCATTCTGCAGGAAGCCCAAAATCTACCTCATGATGCAAAAGGTTCGAAAAATTGAATCTATTCTTATAGTGTTGTCCAGCTCCATCAGTGAAATACACCACTTTTTTCGGGTTAAAGTTAGTTTTCAGGTGATTTATGATTATTTTCTGAAATTGGTAGACTGCCACCGTGTTATGCTGCAGATCGTCCGAAAGAACCGCCATTGAGCCGTGTTGTACTTCTCCCACGTCTTTATAATAGTACACTACTGTATGGATAGTGCACTGATCGTTATTCCAGTGAAATCCTTGAATGGAATCCTGTGCTACAAAGGCGTAATTTTCGGTGAAGTCGCACTGAATTATAAATTCACCGTCCTGTAAGTTGACCTTGCGAAAATCAAGATACTTCGATTGTTGACGAGCAATGTACGCGTGAGATTTGAGTTTTGCAACTTTTTCGCACAGTTCCTCAATAAATACATCCCCGGATAGCACTTGTACTTGCATCGTTGACCGGTCTGTTTCAGTCCAACAGTGGAATTGTACGTCGTCGATACCTTCTGTATCAAATAAGTTTCGGATACACTCTGCTAATTTTTCAGTCCCTGGGCAATTCTCGCACTCTCCGAGGTAGCAGTCTGCGCTGGGTGTATCACAAATAATCATGTTTATGAGATCATCGTAACTGTCGAGGTGTGTTGGAGAATCTTTCGTAATCTTCGCCAAGTTGGAAGCATCGATCATTAACTTGACGTTTTCATGATACACACAGACGCAGACGCTGTGTGTACCACTGGCGCCGGCTAAAATGCAATGTTTTGGACGCAGCTTGGCGAAAATCGAAAAACTGACAGGTAGATCAGGGTGCGCTGCTGTGTACAACTTGTGTAGCTCTTTCAGATTGCAATACACCAAACGTTTTTGTTTCTGGTCACGAGTACCATCGGGTCTCTTTACCGATATGAAATCCTTCTTTCCAGCCATTTCCCTACTGTTATCATCATGCTCGTAAAAACATGTTATAGCTTTCGCGGTTAAATCATTCAATCTCTTTCCTTTCTTGGGATTCGGCGAGCTAAGGATACCTTCGGAACTGGCCAAATCCACGGCTTTTTTTACCATGTCACGAGAAGTGTGAAAGTAACGTGCCGCTTTGCGAATGCTCCAGTCCTTCGGGATCAGTGTCAGAATGCGAATTTTCTCAGACTGAGTTGTTGTTGTCTGTTCAAATTTTTCCTTGAGCTGTGTTAGTACCGTTATACCAGCTTGGGCCAATGCAAAAGATTTCTTGTCGAGTTGAATATGCGTATCCTTCTTTTTTGTTGGTGGTCGATATGACACATCACTGATTTGGCTACAAAGCAGAGACTGACTGCTAAACTCAGATTGGCTACTCGGAACGTCTTGACTACTGAGAGGAGCTTGTTTACACAAAAATTCTCCGGTATTTTCATGTTGTGGCCCAGTTTGACTAGAAAGTCCGACTCCCAGTGAAGTAGAACTGCCGTCAAACATCGGAAGGTTGTCGACTTCATTTTGAGACGGGCCTTGGCCAAGATTCGGAGCCATGAATGAAGTTGAAGGACTATCCGATGTTCGCAATTCTTGCGAGGTTGCCATGTCAACAGATGTTAAGGCTTGTTTGCGTTTCATAATTTTCCCTCTACAAGAACCACATAATTTGCGTCCTTCAACACACTTCATTCTTTTGACATGTTCAGCCGACGCAGTTCGCAAATTTGATTTTTTTAAATGTTTTTTCAATCCGAAAGGGTTAGAACATCAATTATGAAAAATGAAAACCATTTGTGCGATTATTGTCTTGTGACACGTTTTGAATGATTTTTAAGATTAAATAACTTTACCCACGTTAGAACACACAACACGTCTACACGAAACTTACGAAGTTTTACCGACAAATATTTGTATCACTTTGAACTAAGTAACAGTACATAAATAACTGCGGGACAGTAGGTCCGTCGATGACCTTGTTGGTCTGCCGCTCCACGACTGACTGGACTCTTGCCCTCTCCACGACCGCCACGCCCCCACTATTCTACGCCGACATGCGTTAATGCTAGGCCGGACCTATCCAGTAGATCCAACGCCGGTTCTACTTATTACTCGGCAATATCGCGCTCGTCTCGCTTCAAGATTTCGATAAGTTCCGATAGTTTCGAGTTTTGATGTATGACATATTTTTAAGAAGAATTGGAAAATACATACTCGCTTTGCTCATGCTCTGTCAAGTTCTTTTCACATTATGTTCCAGACGTGCAAATTTTTCAATTTAGGTCTCAACTAATGAAACAGACGATCCTGATTGGGTACAGAAACTGAACGCCCAATTTCGACACATTTCGAGATATTTAGACAATGACTTTTCAAATGTGGCATGCATCCATTCTGTAATATTAAATGTCGCTTTAATATTAAAATTGCAATAATTAAAAAACAATAATTTCGTCTTATTAAACTGACGTTGATTAATTATCAAATAGGCCGTCTGTGCAAAATAAGAAAAAGCTGCTACATGACTGCTTTAAATGAATACAAATAAATTGCATTTTTAACGTAGATGTAACGTATAGTGAACGATATCATTTTTATATAGATAATATTGACTTTATGAAAATTGTTGTGAATTCAATTTTTTTAACCCCCCAAAAAATCAATTGCCATGTTGAGGATTTTTCTATACTTCCCACTAATGCCATCGAAGATTGTGTAAAATTGACAGCAAAATTGAAGGTGTCGGACCGTGCGAGAAAAATTAATTTTCAATTTTAGTTTAAAAAAATAGTCTTTGAAACCCGAATAAAAATATAACACATATTGGATTCGATAACTGATGAAAAAAGATTTTTTTTTTGTATGAATATTTTTGTTGCCAAACCTCTCCGTTTCAAGCTATATCGATTTGGAAAAAAATAACGATCTCCGAAGTTCGTGGCTCAAAAAATCTGAAAAAATTCACAAAGACGCCTTTCAAGCAGAGGTAAACAGTGGCAAATTATGAGATGGATCTGAGTGGGTCGAAAAAAAAAGTGGCTGAGTTGACAGAGAATACCTCATACAGGAAAATGTTATAAGAATTGATAATTACGAAGTAATACGAACAGATACAACAAACAATAGAACAGGCGGCGTAATAACATATGTAAAAAGAGGTATAAACTACAGGGTAATACATGCAAAAGAGATTGAACAAAATATGTGGATCAATACTATTCAATTAAAAGGAAAATATGAGGGGATAGTAATATGCAATGTATACCATTCCCCAAGCGAGAGCGATGGAAGATTTATTGAACTGGTGATACAGGCATGCGAAGAAATTATAGACTTAGGACAAATTATAGTAGTAAGAGATTTTAATATTGACATTTCTCAGAAAACACATTATACGACAAGACTGATTAATAACTTATTGATACTAGGACTTAAGCAATATATACAGGAACCGACGAGAATAACGAATAATTCTCAAACGATTAATTGACTTGATATTTTCTAATTTTTTTGTAAATACCGTGTCACGTACGACGCAATTCTCAATATTCTTTTTCACTTTCAACCTGATGTGCTTAATGTTGCCTCTTTCACTGCACAAGCGATACTGCCGGTCCTGTTAACACCACTGACCGATCAACCAGTAAAAGCACATCACGTTAAAACATAAGCTCCACCCATTACCGTTTAAAGTCCACGCCGACATAAAAAATGGGGACATCGATTCTGCACGTGGTATACAATAGAAACCCCTGAAATAGAGCATTCTTTTCTAGTTTCAAGCAGATCCATTTTTAACACTCTTTCCACGTGCAAACGATTGACCTCCCGCACTCTTGATGTCCATAAAACACGAAATAAGCAATAGCGCCGAAAAGAGCACAAGTGTATCCCTGTAAACAAGTGTAATCTGAGTAGCCCTCAGCCGCCTCTACGGCACTAGCGGCAGCCCTCTGTCTAGGACTCCGAACTGTCAGCGCGGCAGAAGAGACATTGTAAATATCATATATTATTACGCATCGGCTCCGCCTACCGAAACGAGCTAGATTCTTCTCACCTACTACGCAGACTACACTTGGCCCTACACTAAAGAGACATATTTTTGAAACTGCATTCTTGGAATCCCTGACATCACGAGCGTAGATTCTAGGCTACTATTATTGTAAACCCCTTCTCTAGTGAACACCCAACGCGTGACCTTATTTGTGAAAACCATCCCCTGCTCTGCGAATTTTCCAGTATAAAAACCCGAGGAACCGAGCCTCAGGGAGTTCAGTCTCCGAGAGAGTCAGTCTACGATTAGATCTGCAGATCTACGAGTCGGGAGACCGATCTTCGTTTGGTCTACATATCGCGACGCGCGGCTTCACCGTTAGCTGAGTGCGAGTAGAACCATCCTATTTTTCCACGATCAGCGAAACCTACGAATAATTTCAAAGTACTAAAAAGTCGAATTGTAATAATCAAAGTGTAACTTCCGCGAAACAGTAAACGCGAAGAAAAAGACATTGTAAACCGCGAAACAGTAAACGCGACGAAAAAGACATTGTAACCGCGAGTCTCAAGCGTGAGACCTCCTCGTGCTACCGAAAGCACCAAACACTTAAGAGGTATTTATCATTACTTATGTTATGTACTATTGCATCAAGTATTCATTTATAATAAATTACAAGTGCATCAAAGATCACTTAACTTACTTAACTAACCAGTCACGAAACAAGATCTCTCGAGATCTTCAGCGTTCCCCACTACCCCTTTACCTCGGTCCACTACCTGATCCTTGGTAATAACAAGAGTCGCGTTAACCGCTCGACGCGATTCGCTCTATTTTTCCTAACGTCTCCGGACGTTACAACCGAAGTACTTTTGACACCAAAAATCACAGACCACAATATAGTAATGACGAGAATAGATATTGATAGAGGAAATGGAAATGACAAAACAATATTTTACAAACGTGATATGACTAATTTTAACGAAAGCATATTTAATCAGATTTTAAGTGATAAAATTATAAATAATGCGGAGGACGTGGACGTAAATACAATAGCAAATAACATGATAAAATCCATTATGGAATCGTTAGATATAATAGCTCCAATTGTTAAGAAGGTAGTACCGCAAAAATGGGTAGATAAGCCATGGATAGATGAATTAGTAAGGGAAAAAAGCAAAGAACGATATAGGGCATATGAAAAAGCAGTGGGTTCGTGGAATAAGGAAGAATGGGAACGCAATAAGGGAGAATGGGAAATATACAGGCAATGTCGAAATGATGTAGTGCAAACCATACGAAAAAATAAGAAAAATTACTTTGAACAAAACATTGACGCACAGAAAAAAGATTCTAAAAAAATGTGGAAAACATTGAAACGAATCATATGTGATAAGAACACCAGTACAGGAGAAAAATCCATACAGTTTGACGGCATATTACACACAGAACCAGAAAATATTGCGCGAGCATTTAATAGATTCTTTCTACAAAGTATCGAAGAGATTGTGGACGAAATAGAAACAGTGACAAGGCGTGAATGGAGCAGAGAGACTGAAATAATAAATCCACAAGATGAAAATGACATATTTGAGAAATTTCAATTAGTGCAACATGGGGAACTCGATAAATGTATTAATAACTTAGATAATAGGAAGGGTCCAAAAAACGAAATAACGGTTGAAATACTGAAAATTGTCTGGAAAAGCCATAGTAGGGGAGAACGGGGGAATCACAGTCACTAAGAGATATGTGCTATTTTCTGTAAATAAAACGACTGTTCTGCCAAAAACGAATGGTTATCGGATACTTTATCAACTAATACTTAAAAGTAACAGCATGAAAATCGCGAAAACAATTCGATAATTAGGTTTTTCATGAATAATAAATACCAGTGCATTGACCGCCATTGTCCGACGATTCGGGTAATCACGGTCGCCTTTTGGGGAACTGCGGTCAGTTACGGGGTAACAACAGTCACTTTTGGGGTAATACCAGCCGGTCGTTAGCCTTTGTCGTTTGGCTGACAATTATTTTTTATACAAGGCAATTTTATAGAAATCAATACGTTATTACGGAAAATTAAATTGTTGGGTATAAAACAGATATAGTAAACTTTTTTTTATTTCCTCTTCGTGAAAATATAACGCTTTAAACATTTGATAATATAACATAGTCTTTTAAACGTGTAACACAACATGAGATTAATTTTCTCAGCGCAACTTTACTAAGCCCCAATTGCAGCTCTCAATTCTTCGGAGGACCATTTTGCCTTATCCGTCGTCCTTTTTTTACAGCGAGGCATCTGTAATTGCACGTACAAATGTTTATTTACAATTTACAGAAAAATAGAAAACCTAACCTCAAAAATTCTAGCCTCATGTCAACACCAAAATTACCATCAAATTCAACACATTTCAACGTATTTCTTTCTATCCGTGAAATCTTATTCCTTTCTAAGTGATTCATTGAACTCAATTTGTATTATAAATGCATACATACCGTGATGTTTACGACGTAAAATTCGTTTGACGTGCGTCGGCGAATTGCGCCGGTAACTCAATGGTGTGCCTCGACTACCATTGCCCCGCGCACGTGATCGTCTTTACCCCGACAACCGCGAAGATTTTTTATATTAAATTTCAATATATTAATTTACGAAATCAACATTTTAACATGGGGAAATTGAAGCTAAAGGTCCGAAAAGTATATGGAAAACGGTTAGATGTGATTTTAACGTCAATAAGTTTCGCAAAAACCTTATTTAAAATACTGCTTTTCTTATAAGCAAAAGAGTGCATAATCTAAAAATCATTACATTTTTTTATTTTTCGTGGTATAATTGGCACGGAGTATTAAATTAGTTCATAACTATATACGTAAGCTGACAGAGCAAAAAAAAGTTCCATATAATCGCTAGTTTACGCAAAATGAAGGTGACCGGCATTGTCCGGTGACTGTGATTCCCCCGTTCTCCCCTAAAGTAATAATAGGTGTAATAAATAAATCACCAAAAAAAACTCTCCCAAAAAAACTCTCTCACCAAAAAAAACTCTCCCAAAAAAACTCTCTCACCAAAAAAAACTCTCCCAAAAAAACTCTCTCACCAAAAAAAACTCTCCCAAAAAAACTCTCTCACCAAAAAAAACTCCCAAAAAATATCTTACAAAAATATTAACGAATCAATATATTAGCCAAGTAAAACTCCTCGGTAAAAAAAAAAAAACTTGGTGTACCAGCGTTTTGCTTCCGCACATAGTTCATTGAAATAAGGACGAGAAGTAAAATGCTGGTACACCAAGTTTTTTTTTTTTTACCGAGGAGTTTTACTTGGCTAATATATTGATTCGTTAATATTTTTGTAAGATATTTTTTGGGAGTTTTTTTTGGTGAGAGAGTTTTTTGGGAGAGTTTTTTTTGGTGAGAGAGTTTTTTTGGGAGAGTTTTTTTTGGTGAGAGAGTTTTTTTGGGAGAGTTTTTTTTTATGAGAGATTTTTTTTTGGAGAGTTTTTTTGTGAGAGACGGCTACTCTTTTAATACTTGGCGTACAATTTTTGTTTTGAAAAAACATTTTTTGGTTTATTTCACATCTTTTTGAAAACCATCTTCAATACATGCATGCAACGACAGGGCTCATTGGGCGTATGGTCAGATCGCCCTTCTTGCAATTGACGTTGTTCACTGTTATGCTCCGCCAGTGGACAAACCATTTTCACCACGTCTATCCTCTGCATTCTTTATGTCTACAAGACACCAAATAGTTAGTGCTCTATCACGGATAAGTAATGGAAACGTCTAAAAATACTACAATAAATTATTCCAACATGACAATTAGTCCAAATTAACCCAAAATATAACCTCAAAAAATCGATCTTTCATGGACAGGATAAAGTATCCTCCACATGATGATTTTTGTTGCTTTGAAAAGACACTTTTGCGTTAAGACGCGAGATTATTATTAAATCATTACACTCGATAGTAAATGTTAAAGTAATAATCACGCACGATCTTCTCACTTTTTGTCACACGTCGGGAGCAGCCGGTCCGCTCAGGCGATTCACGATCATCGCGATCTCATGACTTTGGGGCCGTCGCTCCTGTGTGCGCGTCTTTCCTTCACATCAATTATTTTTATTGATATGATAGACAAACCATTACACTAGAGTCCTCATTACACTACAGTAGAGTGTACAACCCTGTCACTTTTTTACTGTCAGACGACGATTATGTCAGACGACGAGAGCGAGCTGGTCGATAGACGATCGTTGCCGCAACTTCTTCAGGCTACCGCTGCGGGCGCCATTTGTTATGTTATGTGTGCGTTGTTCGTTTACACGGATGCACACGTATATGCAATCGGACAAATCTGTCTCGATGTGTGAGTTCAGACAAAAGTGACATTTTGCCAGATATCAGCACTTCGGGAACCGATTATATCGAAATAGGTCTCATTAATAAGGCGGAAAAAGATAAAAAATATTGGCGCTGACACATTTAGCGCCCGCGATGTATTGCCTGAGATAATTAGAGTTACAGACGAAGTGAGAGTGTGCTGGTACACGCCATGCACGTATACGGATCGGACAAATTCGCATCGATGTTGTGTGAGTGCGGACGAAAAGTTTTTGACAGAATCGAAATCGTAAGTGGCCAGATATTAGCGTTGCGGTCACCGATTTGATTGAAATAGGGTTCATTGGAAAGAAAAAAATAAATAAAAAATATTGAACCTGACACATTTGGCGCTCGCGACGTGTTGACTCAGATAATTCCAGTTAGAATTTCGTAGCAGACGAAAAAGGACGAACGTGCTATAAAGTAAGAGTAGCGCTAGCGTCTCGTCGTGAGAGTCTCGTGAGGCGGCATTATAGATTTCTTTTAATACTTGGCGTCGAGACGCTACCGCGTCTCTTGATCGCTTCAATGGGTAGAAGTACCGGAGAACTGGAAAACATCAATAATTACGCCGATACCAAAGGTTAGAGGCAGTATAAAGCCGAAGAATATCGTCCCATAAACACTTTACCAATATTTGAAAAAATTCTGGAACACATGGTGAAAAGGCAATTACTAGAGTACATCGACAAAAAAAGAATAATAGCTAAGGAACAGTCGGGATTTAGAATTGGTTTTTTATGCGAGACAGCACTCCAAGATACCCTAATTGAGTGGAGAAGGTGGATGGATGAGAGTAAAATTATCGGAGTAGTGTTTATAGATTTCAAGCGGGCGTTCGAAACTATAGATAGAATAGTGCTATTGAATAAACTAGAAAAATATGGAATTAAAAGGAACAATATTAAAATGGTTTGGTTCATACCTAGACAATAGAAAGCAAAGGGTTAATTCCGGTTTCCTTAAAATCGTTGCATTCAACATGGGCTATGTAATTTTCCTGTTTTCGCGAAAGATCAACTTTCTCGGAATGTAATTTGCATGACATTTTTTTGGAAACTTTACAAAATCTACAAAAGTGGTCCGTGTTGAAGCTAGTCGTAAAACCCAGTAATCTATTTAGTCATAAGTTGTCGCCAATTATTAGAGCCAGTTTAAAAAATGTTGTATTTTTTGCCGTCAACGTCTATTTCGATTCCCGTAGTCGCGAGATCATTCAATTGTTTGATCACATTACAATACACTTGCTCATCTGAATACTCGTCGACGTCACTAGAGTGAGCAATTTGGCAAAGAAATATGTTACTTAACTGCGATCGAAATGTCGGGGGTAGGCACGGCAACGAAATATACATTGCAGCCATTTTATAAATCGTCGCGTGTGACCCAAGTGGATAGCCGCTTTCAAAGTCATCTTCGTAAAAAAATATGGGTAATACAATATCAGCGCGATCCATATCTGAACTTCGAATTTTCCAGAATTCCGTTTGAATAATGTTGGATACATTTTCCTCTAACGCCAAAAAATTTACATAATCTATCGTTTTTTCAAATATTTCAGGCAACTCTAAAAAAAATTTCAGTATCAGTTTTAATGGTATTATCGTTGCAGAATTCTTCTCAAAATGAATAACATCGAATCTTGGTTCTTCGCGGAATCCGAATGTTACCTTTGGGGGATCAATCAGGCAACCAAGTTTGCGTAATTCGTTAAAACATTTATGGTCAGTATTTAAGCGAGTAAAGCTGGATTGCAAATCATGAAAACGCCGTTCAACGTCACCTACCACGGATTTCTCTACCGAACTCAAAACCAAGTCTTTCAATGAATTAACGAAGTCACCATTAAGAATATCGTCGAACTGCGCCACTATTCGATTTGACTGATCACGCCTTACTTGTACACTGCTATTTATGAATGCCTGGACTTGTCAGTTTTCTGGTTATCCGTGTGTGTGTGTGTGTGTGTGTGTGTGTGTGTGTGTGTGTTTGTCATTTGTCAAGTTCGGCGAAGATAGCACGAGTTTCACGTTGATCGGTCGATAATATGTCAACGGCTGGGATGACATAAGGACATAACCCATTCTCATCCCAGTTCTCGAAGCAGCATTCGTGCACCTCGTGGACAATTTTCTTCTGTATCTTGAGAGGCCGAAGATTCTGCTCGAGCAATATCCAACCAGCCCCCACATGGCCTCGTGTCTTTTGCACACCGCTCAGTCGCAGTACGACGACATCGAGGGTCGCGCGTCGCCGATCTGGGCGCCGGTTGCGGAGTCCTGTCGCTTGCCGCAAGAATGCTGGGCGCGAGTCACGTGGTGGGCTTCGAGATCGACGCCGACGCCGTCGAGATATTCTCGCGCAACAGTGAGGAAATGGAGCTCCCGATCGACGCTGTGCAGTGCGACGTACCGCAATTTTTACCCGGTACGAAAGACGATTTGAAAAAAAAAAATGATTTTTTACAATTAATTTTTTTTCCTAAGATTTACAGTATAAACGATAAAAATGAAATTTACAGGAAGATTCGAGAAGGCCTTCGACACAGTGATAATGAATCCGCCGTTCGGCACAAAGCGCAACGCCGGGATAGATATGAAGTTCCCCGAGGCGGCGATGAGGCTCGCGAGTCGGACGGTTTACTCGTATCAAAAGACGAGCACGCGCGATCACGTTTTGAAACGCGACAGGCAGCTGGGCGCCGAGGTCACCGTCGTCGCGGAGCTGCGCTACGATCTGCCGCAGGCCTACAAGTTTCACAAGAATGCCTCGGTCGACATTCGCGTGGACTTCGTGAGGTTTCAGCTGGACTCGTACCGAATTCGCGGGAGTCTCGATTTTTTTTCTCTTTTTTTCTCATCGACCTTGGTCGATTGCTTAACATTTTAAAGCTTGCCTTGTTCTCACCATGTCCTCACCATATACAGACACATTGCTCTCACCTTGTTCTCACCCTGTTCTCACCTTGTTCTTACCCTGTTCTCACCTTGTTCTTACCCTGTTCTCACCTTGTTCACATCTTGTTCTCACCCTGTTCTCACCTTGTTCTTACTCTGTTCTCACCTTGTTCTCACCTTGTTCTCACCCTGCTCTCACCTTGTTCTCACCCTGTTCTCACGCTGTTCTCGCCTTGTTCTCACCTTGCTCTTTTAAGACGATTTAAAAAAATGTTTTTCACGACCGTATTTGTTGGCATTTTGTGAGATTTTTTTCAAATGACACTATCACGTTTTATAGTATTCTAAATATACAGGATGCAAAATTAGAAGGGGAGGAGACGTTTAAATAATTATTAACGATTTTTAAGATGTTTTGCTTCCTCATAGAGGAAGCTTTGTTTTCATGAAAAAATTTTTTTTCGAGATTTTCATCCCAGTATGCTTAGAATCACCTAAAATGTCGAGAAAAGTGGTTTAGAAAAAATGTCCGTATGTATGTGTGTGTGTGTGTGTGTGTGTGTGTGTGTGTGTGTGTGTGTGTGTGTGTGTGTGTGTGTGTGTGTGTGTGTGTGTGTGTGTGTGTGTGTGTGTGTGTGTGTGTGTGTGTGCTGGGCCTCGAAAATTCAATCGCCTCTCACTCAGAAACCGTTCGAGCGATCTGGCTCAAATTTGGCACGCAAGTAGAGTAGTTGCCCCTCTTCCAATAGCGAGATTTTTGATAACATATATACAGTCATTAAGATTTTATGTAGTTTTTAATTTGTTGAAAAAAGGGCGTGGTCGCTCTAACTTTCGTAAAAGTTCGACGATTTGGCTAAATAGTTCTTCATAATGGAAGATACGTTCAATGTTGTATGGTATTGAATTTCGACAAAATCGGTAAAGCGATTCAGATTTTATACAATTTTGAAATTTTCGAAAAAAAAAAAATTTAGCTCTAAATCACGTCGAATTTTAACAAATGATCCGAATTGTTGAATAGTGGAAAAACAACATACAGCCCTGCTACATACGAAATTTGGTGATGATCGGTAAAGTCGTTCGGATTTTACACCATTTTTAATTTTTCAAAAAATTTAGATTTTCGAGATAACTTCCGCAAAAGTTAAGAAAGTAAGATAAAACTTTGTATCTAATGAAAATGAGATGTAACGGTGTTTGTGACGGATTTTTCTTTTGTTCAAATAAAAAAAAGTTGCAAAGTAGAACTTTGCACATTGCTTCCGCATTAATTTTCGTTTTTCACAAAGCTTCCTCTATGAGGAAGCCAAAATGTTAAATAAACAAGCTTCTTCATAGAGGTGGCTTTGTGAAAAACGAAAATTAATGAGGAAGCAATGTGCAAAGTTCTACTTTGCAACTTTTTTAGAGTAATTATTGAAGGAATTTTGTTAGATTTTTTTGCAGATGACACAATCACAGTTAATTACAGTTAAAACGTTTTCTCAGATCGTGTTTTAGTAGCACTCGCTGCTTTGACTGCAAACTCACACTCGTGAGAAAAAGTTTGTCCGCCCTCGTGTCGTAATATACTACGACAATATTTTAATTTCGATAAATCGGTACTTAAAAAATCGCATCGTCTTGGAGGTTTACAAAAACTTTCGTTTCGCATTGAAAAACGAACACACCATGCGGATTGGCACTACATGCTTTTTAAAAATTGTGATTTCTGGCATTTTTGCGATTTCTGTCAAGGTAAGTGAATTAAAAATTGTGTGAGAATTTAAATGGTTGGGGAGAATCATGAGTTGCATTAAGGTAGTCCTTTCGTTAGTATTCATTTCGCATAAATTCGAGAAAATGTTAGTGAGAATTACAAACACTTCTCGATCTAATAAAAATCTGAAAAAATGCATGCACATTAAAGATACTGAAAAGATTAATTTTGAAAAATAATAATTAAAAAATGTTATTAACAAATTGATTTAAAAAAACATTGTTTAACAAATATTTCGGTGACCCAAGGTTTTTTGTGGATGAAAATGATTCCTTCGTTTTTCTAAATACCTTATGAATTTTTTCGGTTTTTAAGTAATCTTTGAAATGTGTGTTTTCTTACATGGAAAATATGTGAAAATTCAAAGATTACTTAAAAATCTGAAAAAATTCATACGTATTGAGAAAAACGAAGGAATCATTTTCAACCACAAAAAAACTTAGGTCACCGAAATATTTGTTAAACTATTTTTTTCAACCAATTTGTTAATAATATTTTAGAATTATTATTATGCAAAATTAATCTTTTCAGTACCTTTAATGTGCATGCATTTTTTCAGATTTATATACTGTCGTGAAGTGTTTGCAATTCTCCCTAACTTTTGCTCGAATTTATGCGAAATTAATACTGGCGAAAGGACTACCTTAAGGCGAGGCGACACCAGCTGAGTCGGTAATAAAAACTGTAAACATTTATTCCGACGATGACGAACGATTACGGAAAAAAGAAAAGTTTTACATCATTCCTTGTTCAATTCTGAATGATGTAAAACTTTAATTTTTCCCAACATGTGTCTAGTTTCCGTGAATTGTTGTTCCGAAAATTATTTTCTGTCACCCTCGCACTCATGGCGGTTTCGCCTCGCCTTAATGTCCATAGACTGATATTCATTTGCACATAGCACATGGTAAGCCTCATAATAGCACAGCGGCCACTGCATCGTGGAGTTCACTGGTGCCGTTACTCAACTTTTCTCGCGCGCCTGTTTTTTTTTATGAACAGTTTTTCGTCAGATGTCATACATTTTCTGTGACTTGACAGAAAATCAAGGGTTCTTTTCTGTGAGGATTGACAGAAAAATGTTCCGACTTTTAATGTGGGATGATTCAACAACCAGCATTGTCAAAGATAAGTTCGTAAAATGCGATAGCACTGGTAAAGTCATGGCAACTTTAAATGGAAACGATTTTTACTCAGCGAAAATCCTACGAACGAGTGGGGAGGTTAAAACATTTTTTTATTGAAATTGTATTCCGCTAAGAACTGAGAAATTCAATATTTCCAACTCATTTATTATCGTTTTATTCCTCCGTGAATAATAATAGGCACTCCAGTCACTCCATGTTACGGTAGATGGGTCCGTTTATACTGCATCTCAGAAGCGTAAGCTTCTTTTTCGTGACAAAGGTAGCAGAAGAAAACAAGGTGCCTCTGGCGGTAGTGGCTGTTCTCGTGCTGGCCAAAATGCTTCTGCAAAGTCTGTGGTTACGGAGATACCACGGAATACTCCGGTGAAGTCTGCGGCTCCGCAGATACCGCAGAATGTTTCCGTGAAGGCTGTGGCTCCGGAGACGCCCCAAAAAGCACCTGTAAAGCCTGCGGCTCCAGAAGCAGCCCAGAATACGCCTGCAAAATCTGGGACTCCGGAATTAACCGGAACTCCCGAGGCTCCTGGGACTCCGGATAGAACTGTAACTTCTAAAGCTCCTGGGATTCCTGACGCGCCTGTGTCTCTGGAAATGACTGAAACTCGCGATATTTCTGGAATTCCTCACACGGCTGCGATATCGAATGATTTTATACAGCGTGCTGTTTCTGTGGCCTCTGACGCCCCTATGCACCGGGAGTCTTGCGAAGATCTTGTGCTCCATAAGGGCATAGCGAGTGAATCTTTCGAGACTGCTTTACCGCTTCAGGCTGACAAAACTTCAGAATATCGTTTGGCTGGTCTGAAAGGAATTCGTCGAACAGCACTACTTCCAGGTCCCACGAAGGTGTGCTCCGATTTGGAGACAATAACAGTATTTAATAATAAAATGAAGTTCGTGTGGTCGCAGCCCTCGACTTCGCCTCGTGCTGCCAACTCACACTTGTGACAAACATATTTTCCGCTCTCGTGTCGTTGTATACGATTATTTCACTCGGTGCGGGAACGAGGTTTTACACATCTACGCGAATAAAACCCCGTTTTCACACGCTGCAAAGTAAAATTTCGTGCGATACCTGTGCGATAAACGTTGTCTGAACTTGTATGATTGCAACACTCGCCTTTGGCTCGTGCTGCAAACAAACACTCGTCAGAAAAAGTTTTATTGTACTAGTATCGTACAGTGCGATAAAACTTTACTATTCTGTTAATTTCATTAACCAGTTATCGTAGTTCTTTTTCTGGCATCCGATATTTTTCACCAAAGAAAAGTAGAATACTGATTATTTGATATTATTGTAAATGCCACCTAAAATTCTCGTTTCTAGATCGAAATATTGCCTGGCATCGGTATTTTCATTCATGAAAATGTTTTGATGAAATATCAAAAGCTCTACCGCCAGAAATCCAGCAAATTCGCTTGTTGCTTGATGCGGCAGATAGTTGGAGAAGAGAACCTTAAAAATATGACACCTACAGGTCGAGATGGACGCCAAAAGATTCCGAGGGAGGCGTACGATGCCGTTGAGTGTGAGCATTAGACCGGTTTAATGAAGACAAATATATATATATTTTTTGCTCATCGAAATTCTTGAAATTCCAAACCAAAATATTTCACAATTTTCAAAAAGTTCGTAGCTCTAATACGCGTGGTGTTTGTTCCTCAATAGGAAACAAAAGACTTTTTTTTAAACTACTTTCTCGGAAATAAAATTTGCAATATTTTAAGGTAGTCCTTGCGACCAATATTCATTTCGCATAAATTCGAGGAATTTGGGAGAGAATTGCAAACACTTCTCGGTGGTATAAAAATCTGAAAAAATTCAAGCACATTAAAGGTACTGAAAAGATTAATTTTGCATAATAATAATTCGAAAATGTTATTAACAAATTGATGAAAAAAACAATTGTGTAACAAATATTTCGATGACCCAAGATTTTTTTTATGAAAATGATTCCTTCGTTTTTCCGAATACGTATGAATTTTTTCAGATTTTAGAGTTCACATTGAATTTTCACATATTTTCCCTATAAAAAACGCACAAAATTCAATGTGAACTCTAAAATCTGAAAAAATTCATACGTATTCGGATAAACGAAGGAATCATGTTCATGAAAAAAAAATCTTGGGTCATCGAAATATTTGTTAAACAATTGTTTTTTTCATCAATTTGTTAATAACATTTTCGAATTATTATTATGCAAAATTAATCTTTTGCTTCCTCATAGAGGAAGCTTTGTTTTCGTGAAATTTTTTTTTTCGAGATTTTCATGTTAACATACTCAGAATCACCTAATACGTCGAGATAAGTGGTCTAGAAAATATGTCTGTGTGTGTGTGTGTGTGTGTGTGTGTGTGTGTGTGTGTGTGTGTGTGTGTGTGTGTGTGTGTGTGTGTGTGTGTGTGTGTGTGTGTGTGTGTGTGTGTGTGTGTGTGTGTGTGTGTGTGTGTGTGTGTGTGTGTGTGTGTGTGTGTGTGTGTGTGTGTGTGTGTGTGTGTGTGTGTGTGTGTGTGTGTGTGTGTGTGTGTGTGTGTGTGTGTGTGTGTGTGTGTGTGTGTGTGTGTGTGTGTGTGTGTGTGTGTGTGTGTGTGTGTGTGTGTGTGTGTGTGTGTGTGTGTGTGTGTGTGTGTGTGTGTGTGTGTGTGTGTGTGTGTGTGTGTGTGTGTGTGTGTGTGCGTGTGTGTGTGTGTGCGTGTGTGTGTGCGTGCGTGCGTGCGTGTGTGCGTGCGTGCGTGCGTGCGTGCGTGCGTGCGTGCGTGCGTGCGTGCGTGCGTGCGTGCGTGCGTGCGTGCGTGCGTGCGTGTGCGTGTGCGTGTGCGTGTGCGTGTGCGTGTGCGTGTGCGTGTGCGTGTGCGTGTGCGTGTGCGTGTGCGTGTGCGTGTGCGTGTGCGTGTGCGTGTGCGTGTGCGTGTGCGTGTGCGTGTGCGCGTGTGCGCGTGTGCGCGTGTGCGCGTGTGCGTGTGTGCGTGTGCGTGTGCGTGTGTGTGTGGCCCAGGCACCGAACATTCAATTGTTCATAACTCAGGAATGGCATGATGGATCGAGCTAAAAATTGGCACGCAAGTAGAGTATTAAATCCTCTGTAATTCACATATTTTTAAAATTAAATATATCCATGTATACAAATTTTATCGAATTTTAAATCTTTCAAAAAAATGGCGTGATCGCTCTAACTTTCGTAAAAGTTTGACGATTCAGCTATATACTTCATCATAAATAAAGGCACGTTCAATGTTGTTTGGTATTGAATTTCAGCGAAATCAGTAAAGCGGTTCCGGTTTTATAGAATTTTGAATTTTTCGAAAAAAATAAATTTTGCTCTAAATCACGTCGAATCTCATCAAATGAACCAAAATATTCAACAGTCAAAAAATAACATACAGCGCTGCCACGTATAAAATTTGGTGACGATCGGTAAAGTCGTTCGGATTTTACGCTGAAATGAATTTTTGAAAAAATTAATATTTTCGCTGTAACTTATGGAAAAGTTATTAAAGCAAGTAAAAACTTTGTATCTAATCAAAATTAGATGTAACGGTGTTTGTAACGGAGTTTTCTTTTGTTCAGATTAAAAAAAAGTTGCAAAGTAGAACTTTGCACACTGCTTCCTCATTAATTCCCCTTTTTCACAAAGCTTCCTCTATGAGGAAGCCAAAGTTATTAAATAAGCTTCTTCATAGAGGTGGCTTTGTGAAAAAGGGGAATTAATGAGGAAGCAGTGTGCAAAGTTCTACTTTGCAACTTTTTTAGTACCTTTAATGTGCATGCATTTTTTCAACTTTTTATACCACCGAGAAGTGTTTACAATTCGCTCCCAAATTCCTCGAATTTATGCGAAATTAATATTGGTCGCAAGGACTACCTTAATTTCTATAAAAAGATACTAAAAAAAATGTCATCGTAGCGAACATATCGTTGAAAAATGTTAAACTATGTTGTATTTTGTTGCAGCATATGTTCTCCTCAACGCGACGCTAAAGATGGACAGTGCCCAATTTCAGAACGTTATGAAGTGTTTGTGCCGCACTGTCAGGAAAGCTGAAGCAAAAGAAAAAGACTAATGCAGTAAACGCATATCTCCTGTTTTTGCCCGTTAGCTTGTTGGGAGAAATAAATAAAAAATAAATAAAATTCTTTCTTCTTTCGATGACTAAAACGGACTGTTAATTTATTATTAAGTTTCTCCTAATATTGTTGAACATGATTGTGGGTTTGAAGTGTACTATACCTCACATGTTCACTACGTTGTAAATAAGAGATTCCGGCAAGTGCATTTTTCGTACGTTAATCGAAATCAACGAATGAATGAACAGCATCAGTGCTTTTGAGTATCGAACGGTCCTGCATGACTGGACTCTCAAAACCTTCAAATCCGTTGGTGCTGCTCGTTATAATCGATGCAGTGAGTCCTCTCGAGTGATTAGAGCTATTTTACTAGGCATAGTTCAGAATTTACACATCGTATTCGCAATATGGTTTACGAGAATAGCTTTCTTGATGCTCCCTTGAAGACCTGATTATAAAACTTTCGCAGAAAAAAATGTCAGCAAATCTTACTTGCCATTTACTTATATATTTCCTAGATTGACACTTAATATTTAAAATCAAATTTTAAATAGGCTACTTTAAACTGAACATTTATTCATAGAATAACGATACAATATATATTACGGAGTAATAACGTCATCTTAATTCGTGCGAAAAAAAAAGATTTTCAAGCGATCGATTTCGCTCGAATCGGATTTAACTCCATTACACCCGGCCTCACGTCAATGTTACAAATAACGTTGCGCCGGTGTGTTGCCCGCATAAATCGTAATAATGAATCGGGCGAATAAACGACAGTCAGGGCTCCGAGTGATCCTGCCCCGCAATCTTGCGGTTCGCTGCAACGACGTCGAGACTCTTAATCATTCTCATAATCGTCACTCGGCTCCGCGCAAATTAGAATAATTTTAGCGCCGAACGGCTACCTCCGAACCCTAAAACTCCAAAGGTAAAATCTAAAACTCAACTACATCTTTAAGAAAAATGTCGCTATTTTATCGATGCCTTTTCACGTTGACCTAGGGTTGTGAAAAACCTCTCCCTGTTCGAAACCCGACCTGCCGCCTCGACGTTGCCACCCGAGCATCAACCGCGCCTCTCGCCGCGCATGCGCCGCTTCTACCGCCGTTTCAATAACTTTTATACGCGTGTGCCGATTTAAAGACATTTTAATATTCCTGCATCCGCGCCCCGGCCCGATGATTGTTTACGAGCGCATCATCATTTTCACTCATTATACGTATATCGAGCTACCGATGCAAATACATCAGGCCTCTCGTCCGTGTGTTACAAATGCCAACGTTAATTAGCGCTGCCCCCCTCCCCACCCCCCTTCGGGGAACGTCGATCGACGGACGATCGACAAGAGTCGTCGTCTGCGTCCACGTGCGGCAACTTTTTTCCCCGACCGAGCGCTGTTTAGAAATTCAATACATCGAATTGAATGTGCAAGGAAAATAAATATTTTTACGCGCGATTGGAGATTACGCGATGCGATAATAAACCGCGCTTCGTTCTCTCCACGTGTGTTCCGCTAATTTACAGGCGTAATTCACATGCGACTCGCGTCTTCGTGTTATACACATTTACACGGGCATTCCACCGGGGGCCTCCGCGTCAATAATCGATCCAGAATCCGTTGTTATCGATAACAGCCTGCATCCGGTTAGGCATTGACGCCACGAGCGACTGGGTCAGATTTGGTCGCGTCTCTATATCTGCCCAAACTTCGTGCACGTGTGCAACGAGTGCCTCTCGGGTGCGACCCTGACCGGACACCCAGTCTTTGACCATTACACCTGTTATATTTGTATAATTTTAGTAAAATATTTTGAATATAATAGGATACGATTACGATACGAGTGCAGTAAAACTTTTTCTCACGCGTGTGCAGCACGAGCCGAAGGCGAGTGTTGCAATCACACGAGATTAGAAAAAGTTTCCGCACGAGTTCCGTATACAATTTTATGCCACTAGTGCGGGAAATGCCTATTTCACGCACGCTGTGGCATAAAATTTGTTATATATTTTGTCGGTACATTATTGGAAATAAAATTTGATTTTCGTGAGCCAATATTTTTTAAATAATTCATTGAATTAAGTTGAAACGTACTCCATAAGTTCTCAATGGGATTTAAGTCCGGCGACTTGCTGGGCCAATCTATTAATACAATTTCGGGATGTTGCCGAAGCCATTCTCTCGTCACGCGTGCAGTATGAACGGCGCTATTGTCCTGCATAAAAATGATGAACGGATACTGCTGGGCGGGGAATCTGGCTCTTGCACACGGAAGCATCACGGTCTCGAGGATATGAACATAGTCCACCGAGTTCATGCGTGCCGGAATTTCCTGGAGTGCCATTGCACCATCGAAGGACATGCATCCCCAGAAGCCAGCTGTGATACGTCCGCTCCACTGCTTTCCCTTGCAATCTTGACGACCGTCGTTTTCGGCTGATTTACCGTAAAAACTACCGTTAAACCACCGGGTAGTTTTTTGTAAAAAAAAAACGAAAATTGGTCGAAACCACCGTAAAAACGACCGCCTTTCGAATGTTTTGCTCGGTCGTTTTCGCGGTAGTCGATGGCGCGAAACCACCGTGAAAACGACCGTCTTTCGAATGTTTAGCTTGGTCGTTTTCGCGGTAGTCGATGACGAGAAACCACCGTGAACACGACCGTCTGTCGAATGTTTAGCTCGGTCGTTTTCGCGGTAGTCGACCGGGAAAACGACTATCGAAACGACCAACTACATAATCAAACTTCAAATAGACAATAAAAAATATACCTTTAAAGGTTTGAATAGCCGAGTGGTCTAAGGCGCAACGCAACAGTCGGAAGGTCCCAGGTTCGAGTCCGAGTCGTGACAAATTTTTTATTTTTTTTTTCGAAATTCGATAAAAAAGGGGTTGTTTCGACAGTTGTTTCTCGGTCTTCACGGAAAAAACGACCGGTTAGAAGTTTTTGACGAACCGCGAAAACGACCTAGCTAAACATTCGAAAGACGGTCGTTTTCACGGTGGTTTCGCGTCATCGACTACCGTGAAACCGACCGAGCAAAACGTTCGAAAGGCGGTCGTTTTTACGGTGGTTTCGACCAATTTTCGGTTTTTTTTTTTGCAAAAAACTACCCGGTGGTTTTTACGGTGAATTGGCGGTGGTTAAGATTGCTAGGGTTTCTACAACGTATCTTGGCTGCAGTTTAAACTGTCTGCCCCGTGGCCGATACACATGACGTCACCCATAGTCAGCGGAGTTAAAAGTCTGTAAATATATTGTGACGTGATTTTTCGAAATCACGGTCACAAAATTTAGTTACCGGTGGATTCGAGTATTTTTATCGTATTATTTAAGTTCCGTGGCTGTCGCTCCTCGTATCGCCACGTTCCCTTCGTTTGTCGATCCCGGTACGTAGCGATGTAGTCGGTTTCGCGATTTGTTGGAGTTGCGGGTCGGTCGCTCGACTCTGTTGCGGGGACGAGAGCTCAACGAACCGAGCATCCCAGCAGAGGAGAGCGTACCGACGACTGTTCGAGCGGTGCAGCGAGAGTCCGGTGTAAATCCGGCGCCCTGAGAGGCGGAAAATGCACTGCGCTGGAGAGCGGGTTGTTTTTTTCCGTTTGGGCAGAGGACGGAGCAGCCCTCGTGCCCTTCATCGAGAGTTGCGTAATCGCCCGCTCTCGCGCTAAGCGTTGAGGGAAGCGCTCGCGCGGATACGTCACGAGTTACCGGCAGAAATGCGCTCTCGTGCGATTATTCGGCGATAAGAGTGAGGGCAGTAGCTCCCGGGCAAGGGAATTTGGAAATAATGATAATTGCGCGGTCAAGGCGATCGCGTATATTAGTCAGTCGATCGCGGGCCACCGCCGAGGTGCCTCGCGGTATTAACGCGCGCTCCCGTGTTGACAGTTTTTCTGCCTGTCTCGCTCGCTCGCGTACGGTACTCGGGCCACGCGCTCGCCCGTACGCGCGTTCTCGCGTGTGATTTTGCGTTCGCGATCTCGTGCTCGATTTCTCACGAGAAATCGTTGTGTTCTCGCGCCGTCTCTACGGCAAACTAAATGCAGTTCGGTGCATCGTGTTCCGTGCATCGTGAAGATGCAGTTCCCGCAATTTTGAAAATTCGGAAAATTAACGAGTGTTTTTCCCGTTCGAGCCCTGTCTCGAACGAGCAGTATTCGCGCGCAGTGATGCCGTGCGGCGCAGCCATGCGCCGAGTTCCGTGCACCCGCCGCTCCGCCCTTGGATATCGCTCGTGTCGTTGTCGCCGCCCGGGGCCAGCTGGTGAGTCGTTCTCGATTGTTTTTCTTCGGCGATCGAACTATTTTCGATCGCCGTTCTCGCAAGGTGTTCGATCCTCGTGATATCGATCACGATTTTTCGCGTTTTCCGTGAGCTTTCGACACGATAATAATAATTGAAGATTATTATTTTTCCAGATTTCGGAATTTCAATCAATGATTAGAGTTCGCGTTTGATTATGTTTTCACGATAGGCTATGTATTGGGCCATTACCTCGACCCTCTCTACCACGACCTAGCAGCCTGAGCGGCCGGACATTTCCGCAACCGTCCGCTCTCGCGAGTGCATCCAGTTGCGTTTGTTAACTTCACGCGACCCCAAAAGTTAACTAAGCTACCGTTTCCGTTAATGTTGTTCCCGATCGGTAGTTGTGCTCCCAACATCCGAGTTTTTTTTGTCGCGTCGAGCCTGCTCAACTCGACGCGCAGGGCATACCGGTTTGTTAATTCCGGTGACACAAAAATTAACTGGCGCCACCGGGTTTGCGGATGCGCGAGCGTGAGTGGACGGCCGAAGGTGACGTTACCGTTCGTGATATTTACGATATTCGCGTTCGCGCTTCCGCTCACGAAAAATACGTCACAATATTGTGTTACACAGACATTACTCTATTGCATGTGTTTAAACATACTTCGCAGTAATGCCCATGTTTTTAGAATGAAAATGTGTACCTTTTCATCCGAAAATATCACCGGCATCCACTGTGGCATAGTCCAATTTAAATGCTCGCGCGCAAACTGCAGTCGTCGCTCGCGGTGCGCCTCCGTCAGCGCTGTCTTCTTCTGTGGTTTGTGTGCTGAAACTCCTACTTCCTTCAAGCGGCGCCGGGCAGTGCAAACCGATACCGGCACATCGGTATGTGCAAGTGCATCCACGATGGTCGTATGGGGGTGTTCTTCAACATACTGTAGGATCTCAACATCTTGATCAGCAGTTGTCTTCTTCGGCCCCTTATTATTTTTCCTGTGGTCACAAAGGGCATCGTAGCCACCTTCCTCAAATTTGGTAATCCACAATCTCACGGTTTTGATGTTGCACCCTATTTGGTTTCTTATGACATTAGGGTGGACACCTGCCAAATGTAAACCGATTATCGTTCCGCGTGTAGAAGGCGCGTAATTCGCAAAGACACTCGGTCTCTCCGGCAAAGCTTCCATTTTTTGTGACGAATCGAAAATTCACGACACTTATTTTCCTAGCTGCTTTAAATGTCATGCGAACTTCTATAAACAAAAACAGCACGTTTGTCTTTCTCTACTCTCTACTTCTCTACTAGTCACAGAAAATGTATGACATCTGACGAAAAACTGTTCATAAAAAAAACAGGCGCGCGAGAAAAGTTGAGTAACGCCACCAGTGGACTCCACGATGCAGTGGCCGCTGTGCTATTATGAGGCTTACCATGTGCTATGTGCAAATGAATATCAGTCTATGAACATTAAGGCGAGGCGAAACCGCCATGAGTGCGAGGGGGACAGAAAATAATTTTCGGAACAACAATTCACGGAAACTAGACACATGTTCTGAAAAATTAAAGTTTTACATCATTCAGAATTGAACGAGGAATGATGTAAAACTTTTCTTTTTTCCGTAATCGTTCGTCATCGTCGGAATAATTGTTTACAGTTTTTATTACCGACTCAGCTGGTGTCGCCTCGCCTTAAGGTAGTCCTTTCGCCAGTATTAATTTCGCATAAATTCGAGCAAAAGTTAGGGAGAATTGCAAACACTTCACGACAGTATATAAATTTGAAAAAATGCATGCACATTAAAGGTACTGAAAAGATTAATTTTGCATAATAATAATTCTAAATTATTATTAATAAATTGGTTGAAAAAAATAGTTTAACAAATATTTCGGTGACCTAAGTTTTTTTGTGGTTGAAAATGATTCTTTCGTTTTTCTAAATACGTATGAATTTTTTCAGATTTTTAAGTAATCTTTGAATTTTCACATATTTTCCATGTAAGAAAACACACATTTCAAAGATTACTTAAAAATCCGAAAAAATTCATAAGGTATTTAGAAAAACGAAGGAATCATTTTCATCCACGGGGAGAGTACGATATCCGGGGCGCCAAAATTTGACGATGGTTTCTTGTAGTACTTTTTGTGGGGAACAAAAAAAGTCGTATGAACTATGGTCCTAACTGCTTTAGTTTCCAAGATATTTATTTTTTAATATTTTAATTCATACGATTTACGACATTTTCGTCTGTGACTTTCCTGCGTACGATTTTATTGAGATTTGGTATATAATACTTATTGAGGGTGTTCGTTACGAATATGACCATAAACAAAACTTCAATATGGCGGATTCAATGTCATTTCAGCGCAGTCGGGAAAAATAGTACATTATTCTACAAGGGAGGGAAGAGCACTACTTTCACCGAGTGCGAGATTAAAATGGCGCTCCCTCCCGCGTAGCATACGATACTTTTTCCGACTAGACTGAAATGCGGGGTCCAGGGACGGAGCTGCTGGTGGGGTCCAGGGGCGAAGCCCTGGTGGGGTCCAGGGGCGAAGCCCCTGGTGGGGTCCGGGGCGAAGCCCCGGTGGGGGGTTGGGGGGCGGAGCCCCCCCCCCCCCCCCTCTGAAGACACAGACATTTTTAAATGATACTCAACCGCCAGTCGCTCAGCCATACACGTCTAAGCGCGTGTTTCCCGATCGTTGGCTGATGGCGTCTCTCTCAGTCGTTGCGAGCGCTGCGGCGGTCACGCTGAGAACTGCGCGCTGGTAAAAAAAAATTAGCAAAATGTCCTTTGGCCGCTATTTTTGCCCGCTGCGCATGCGCACTGCTCGAAGTAAAAAATCGACTATTTTCTTCCCGCTTTTCAGGGGCGAGAACACGCCATTTCAGCGCAGTCTGGAAAAAAAAGATTTTTTCTATGAATCTTAGTATTTGCCAATTCATCAGGTTATTGATTCTGAAAATAGAAAAAGGATAAAAATAATACCTAAACGAACTTAACCTGAAGAAGTAGTTCGGTTTTTTAAATTTCTTCTTAGGTTTGTTAGGTTTGTTTTATTTCGGTTCGGTTTGATTACATTAGATTTGTTAGGTTGGGATAGAAGTAGTTCGCTTTAGCTTCCTCATAGAGGAAGCTTTGTTTTCATGAAAAATAATTTTTTCGAGATTTTCATGCCAGTATGCTTAGAATCACCTAAAATGTCGAGAAAATTGTTTTAGAAAAAATGTCCGTATGTATGTGTGTGTGTGTGTGCGTGTGTGCGTGCGTGCGTGCGTGCGTGCGTGCGTGCGTGCGTGCGTGCGTGCGTGCGTGCGTGCGTGCGTGCGTGCGTGCGTGCGTGCGTGCGTGCGTGCGTGCGTGCGTGCGTGCGTGCGTGCGTGCGTGCGTGCGTGCGTGCGTGCGTGCGTGCGTGCGTGCGTGCGTGCGTGCGTGCGTGCGTGCGTGCGTGCGTGCGTGCGTGCGTGCGTGCGTGCGTGCGTGCGTGCGTGCGTGCGTGCGTGCGTGCGTGCGTGCGTGCGTGCGTGCGTGCGTGCGTGCGTGCGTGCGTGCGTGCGTGCGTGCGTGCGTGCGTGCGTGCGTGCGTGCGTGCGTGCGTGCGTGCGTGCGTGCGTGCGTGCGTGCGTGCGTGCGTGCGTGCGTGCGTGCGTGCGTGCGTGCGTGCGTGCGTGCGTGCGTGCGTGCGTGCGTGCGTGCGTGCGTGCGTGCGTGCGTGCGTGCGTGCGTGCGTGCGTGCGTGCGTGCGTGCGTGCGTGCGTGCGTGCGTGCGTGCGTGCGTGCGTGCGTGCGTGCGTGCGTGCGTGCGTGCGTGCGTGCGTGCGTGCGTGCGTGCGTGCGTGCGTGCGTGCGTGCGTGCGTGCGTGCGTGCGTGCGTGCGTGCGTGCGTGCGTGCGTGCGTGCGTGCGTGCGTGCGTGCGTGCGTGTGTGTGTGTGTGTGCTGGGCCTCGAAAATTCAATTGCCTCTCACTCAGAAACCGTTCGAGCGATCTGGCTCAAATTTGGCACGCAAGTAGAGTAGTTGCCCCTCTTCCAATGTCGAGATTTTTGATAACATATATACAGTCATTAAGATTTTATGTAGTTTTTAATTTGTTGGTAAAAGGGCGTGGTCGCTCTAACTTTCGTAAAAGTTCGACGATTTGGCTAAATAGTTCTTCATAATGGAAGATACGTTCAATGTTGTATGGTATTGAATTTCGACGAAATCGGTAAAGCGGTTCGGATTTTACTGATTTTTGAATTTTTCGAAAAAAATACATTTTGCTCTAAATCACATCGAATCTTAACAAAGGCACCGAATTGTTCCACAGTCGAAAAACAACATACAGCCCTGCTACGTACGAACTTTGGTGATGATCGGTAAAGTCGTTCGGATTTTACACCATTTTGAATTTTTCAAAAAATTTAGATTTTCGCGATAACTTCCGCAAAAGTTAAGAAAGTAAGACAAAACTTTGTATCTAATGAAAATTAGATGTAACGGTGTTTGTGACGGAGTTTTCTTTTGTTCAAATAAAAAAAGTTGCAAAGTAGAACTTTGCACATTGCTTCCACATTAATTTTCGTTTTTCACAAAGCTTCCTCTATGAGGAAGCCAAAATGTAAAATAAACAAGCTTCTTCATAGAGGTGGCTTTGTGAAAAACGAAAATTAATGAGGAAGCAATGTGCAAAGTTCTACTTTGCAACTTTTTTTTACTTAATTTCGGAGTTACACTTCGTCGATAATGTTGGTGGTAGACCATTTGCGTTACCCGGAATGCACCACGTGGAGGTTGTCTACATTCGTATTCCTTGGCCCTGAAAAGGCTGTTTGGTGTGTGTGCGTGCATGCACTTTTTTTCTCTGAAACACGCGTTTCCGTTTAAAACGCATCCTCTTCATCGGGATTGTACTCGGAATCTGACGAATCCTTCTCCTGACTAGCTTCAATATCCTCGTCGATTGTTTAGCTGGTAGTAATTCCTCCAGGTCTTCGCTCGCTACAGTAGGAGGGTCAATGTCCTTCAAAGAAAGTGGCTCAGGTCTTTCGTCGTTTACCACGCCGGGATACACCTTCTTTACATCCATAAGAAATTGCATTATTTGGGATCCGACATCGTGACTGTACGTGTTTTCAAGACTGTCTTTCCTGTACCGATAAAGTGCCATATACTGGTGTAGCAATTTGGGAGTCCTACGACATACGATGGCACGTTTCAATCATTTATTTTGGTTTGCGAGATCATTGATGGTGTTGATCGGACCAGTCGCGCTGACGTACTCTCCCTTACTGTGGTTTCTTTGGAGATGGACAGTGTCTTTACTGAACATTTTTTCGACGCCGACGTATTGTTTTGCGCTGTCCGTACAAATTTGGGAAGTTTTCTCATCGATGTACTTCTTAATATACGGCCACAATGCCTCCTTGCTTTTAGCATTCACTTAAAAAAAAAGACCAGCCTTAACCTCTTTGCAATACAACCCCAGTACTGTTATCGTCATTTGTTCAGTGGTACGACCACGGTGGTATTTCCTCTTCGTCAAAAATGTTTCGTCTATTTGAACAGTTTTGTTCTCACCGCCAAGACGGACATCAGCGTGAGACACAATGATCTCAGCCATTTCTCGACAATAACTGTAGTAGTCAACTACAGTAGATCTACTGAGAACGTCGTCTTTGTTGTGTCTACGCCAATTGGTCAAGTGTTCCCAACATCTCGTTACTGTCATCTTGGTAACGAAAAAAATTATGATGACAAGAACTTCGCAAATCTGTATACGACAGAATTCGCCATCAAAAAATGTTCCAGTTGCAAGATTTTCGATGCGTCGGCATTGTCTCGAGCCTTTTTTCTTGGATCCCTTTGACGAACAACGCCATACCCATCCCAATTTTGTTTCCGATTTATTTTCGACGGTCATGGGAACCCCACAACAAACCGGAGAAATTGATGTTCGCGAGGGGATCAATTCGATTTCCTCTATAAAACTTACCGCCTTTTCATTCGTCTCAGGGAGAGCGTGGAATAAATAGCAATACGAAAAGTTTTCTAGTTTTGGATGAAGTGCTGGATGTCGAATTTCCATGTGGAAATTCGATTGAGAAAACCAAGTCAACGTCCAAAAATGTTTTCCGAGTGTACGCAACTTGATCCTTGATTATGGTTTACTCACGAGCGCTTTTGGATTTCGCTGTTTGTTTTTCGTTGTTCGGTTCTCGTTTTTCGTTGGCCAGTTTTAATTATTTATTTTTTACTTGTTCGGTTTTCAGTTTTAGTTATTCGTTGGTCGGCGCTCTAATTTTTCATTGTTCGGTTTTTGGTTTTACTTTTTCGTTGGTCAGTTTTTGTTGTTTATTTTTCGTTTTTCGGTTTTCAGTTTTAGTTATTCGTTGGTCGGGTTTCCGCTCTAGTTTCTCATTGTTCGGTTTCAGTTTTTCGTCAGTCAGTTTCAGTTATATATTTTCGATGTTCGGTTTTCAGTTCTTGTTTTTCGTTGGTCAGGTTTCCGCTCTAGCTTTTCAATGTTCGGGTGTCAGTTGCAGTTATATATTTTGTATTGTTAGCTTCTCAGTACTTGTCTTTCGTATGTCGAGTTTCCGCTTTAGCTTTTCAATGTTTTGCCACAGTGTCGTCCAGTTGACAAACAATCAAAATACCGCCATTAAAAATGCCAATGAATGGAAAAACTGCCAACAGAGCTTCCTTAACTTTACTTTACTTTACTTTATATTCATCAGCTGTAGCCTATCACAGCACTGTCTGTATCTGGACAGTCATCTGTTTGTAATTTGAGTCATCGTTATTTTTATTATCGATTTTTTCATAGGGGGACGAAGAAAAAAAAGCAGGGTAAAAAAAGTCAGAGGAAAGAACAGTAGTGGAAGAAATAGCCATGGCAACAATGGAGATGGTAAAAATAGCCGGGGAAAAGTAGGTGCTGAGTAAGTGTCCCGTAATGAATTTTTAGATATCGTTATAAGGGTAGAGTAGGCGAAGCCTCCTATGAACAAATTATTATTATTATTAATATTATTGCTGTTGTTGTTATTGTTGTTGTTGTCGTTGTTGTTGTTGTGCCTCGGTTCAAGAATGACGAATCCACGGTCAAATCTTGGTGGCCCAGATATCGTAATACTGACCGTTTTTTACGCCCAATTACAATTTTTAACATTAAATATCTCGGAAACTAAAGCAGTTAGGACCATAGTCCATAGGAACTTTTTTGTTCCCCACAAAAAGTGCTACAAGAAACCACAATCAAATCTTGGCGCCCCGGATATCGTACTCTTGCCTCATCCATAAAAAAACTTGGGTCACCGAAATATTTGTTAAACAATGTTTTTTTAAATCAATTTGTTAATAACATTTTTTAATTATTTTTTTTCAAAATTAATCTTTTCAGTATCTTTAATCTGCATGAATTTTTTCAGATTTTTATTAGATCGAGAAGTGTTTGCAATTCTCACGAACATTTTCTCGAATTTATGCGAAATGAATACTAACGAAAGGACTACCTTAATGCAACTCATGATTCTCCCCAACCATTTAAATTCTCACACAATTTTTAATTCACTTACCTTGACAGAAATCGCAAAAATGCCAGAAATCACAATTTTTAAAAAGCATGTAGTGCCAATCCGCATGGTGTGTTCGTTGTTCAATGCGAAACGAAAGTTTTTGTAAACCTCCAAGACGATGCGATTTTTTAAGTACCGATTTATCGAAATTAAAATATTGTCGTAGTATATTAGGACACGAGGGCGGACAAACTTTTTCTCACGAGTGTGAGTTTGCAGTCAAAGCAGCGAGTGGTACTAAAACACGATCTGAGAAAACGTTTTAACTGTAATTAACTGTGATTGTGTCATCTGCAAAAAAATCTAACAAAATTCCTTCAATAATTACTCTAAAAACATCTTAAAAATCGTTAATAATTATTTAAACGTCTCCTCCACTTCTAATTTTGCATCCTGTATATTTAGAATTCTATAAAATGTGATAGTGTCATTTGAAAAAAATCTCACAAAATGCCAACAAATACGGTCCTGAAAAACATTTTTTTAAATCGTCTTAAAAGAGCAAGGTGAGAACAAGGTGAGAACAAGGTGAGAACAGAGTAAGAACAAGGTGAGAACAGGGTGAGAACAAGGTGTGAACAAGGTGAGAACAGGGTAAGAACAAGGTGAGAACAGGGTAAGAACAAGGTGAGAACAGGGTGAGAACAAGGTGAGAGCAATGTGTCTGTATATGGTGAGGACATGGTGAGAACAAGGCAAGCTTTAAAATGTTAAGCAATCGACCAAGGTCGATGAGAAAAAAAGAGAAAAAAAATCGAGACTCCCGCGAATTCGGTACGAGTCCAGCTGAAACCTCACGAAGTCCACGCGAATGTCGACCGAGGCATTCTTGTGAAACTTGTAGGCCTGCGGCAGATCGTAGCGCAGCTCCGTGACGACGGTGACCTCGGCGCCCAGCTGCCTGTCGCGTTACAAAACGTGATCGCGAGTGCTCGTCTTTTGATACGAGTAGACTGTCCGACTCGCGAGCCTCATCGCCGCCTCGGGGAACGTCATATCTATCCCGGCGTTGCGCTTTGTGCCGAACGGCGGATTCATTATCACTGTGTCGAAGGCCTTCTCGAATCTTCCTGTAAATTTCATTTTTATCGTTTATACTGTAAATCTTAGAAAACAAATTAATTGTAAAAAATAATTTTTTTTTCAAATCGTCTTTCGTACCGGGTAAAAATTGCGGTACGTCGCACTGCACAGCGTCGATCGGGAGCTCCATTTCCTCGCTGTTGCGCGAGAATATCTCGACGGCGTCGGCGTCGATCTCGAAGCCCACCACGTGACTCGCGCCCAGCATTCTTGCGGCAAGCGACAGGACTCCGCAACCGGCGCCCAGATCGGCGACGCGCGACCCTCGATGTCGTCGTACTGCGACTGAGCGGTGTGCAAAAGATACGAGGCCATGTGGGGGCTGGTTGGATATTGCTCGAGCAGAATCTTCGGCCTATCAAAGCCGTCCAGCTGCTGGAGATTTTACTCCAATTCTCGCTCACATCACGCTCACATCCTGCTACAGAAATCAGATGGAGGCCATCTTCGCGTGAGGACAAATTGTTTGCATGAAAAATTGCAATGTCCAATGAAAATGAAAATGGAATAATCATTGAAGTATCATTTGACTGGTCTCTTACGGCGGAAAAGATGCCATATCGGAATCAGAGGCGGAGACTCTGATTCCGCTGACGCTGGGAGTGAGACCTCTGGTTCTGGTCGGAGACACGAATCCGCTGCCGGCGACGGTTTTGTCGCAGGTAAAAATGTTTCCAACCTTTGGTTTCGTTGAGCACCCGTTCACGGCTACAGACTGCTGAACCTCGATTCGACCCAGAACGACGACAAACTCACCAACACCGAGGAGGCGTCTTTCGTCGCGAAGCTCGTCGACACGGTCATGACGTGTTCGAGGCTCGAGGATTTGAGCAGCACCACGAGGATCGGGGTGATAACGCCTTAAAACTTTCAGAAACAGATGGTGATAACGAAGATCCGGGAATTGTGAGTGCAAAAACGCGAAAAAAGCATCTTGGTTTATTGAAACGTCGAAACGTCCATGAGACTCGTCGATGTTTTTCGTTGAAGCATCGCCCACGTTCACGAAAAGATACGGAAGAAAATTGTCCACGAGGTGCACGAATGCTGCTTCGAGAACTGGGATGAGAATGGGTTATGTCCTTATGTCATCCCAGCCGTTGACATATAATCGACCGATCAACGTGAAACTCGTGCGGACTTCGCCGAACTTGACAAATGATAATCACACACACACACACGGATAACCAGAAAACTGACAAGTCCAGGCATTCATGAATAGCAGTGTACGTCACCGTACAAGCTCGATGCCACATGTAGGGCTGTGTTTTGAAATGCCGAGGTGTTGGGGGATTCTTTGAAGTCCGAAGATTCTTTGAATTCCGAATAATCATTTGCAACGCTGTTTGCAGCAACTTCGTCTGGCGTTGCTTCGTACATTGTTGGAACAAAACCAGCATCTTCGCGGACGGACGTTTCTAACTCGACGTTGCTTTCACTATGGTTTTTGTACCAATGATTATTCAGAGAATTCAAAGTGCTAAACGTTCGGCAATATGAGGTGGCAGGATAACCGAAATTCACAATAAACGACTTGTGACTGATTCTTAAATGATATTTCATGAGTTTACCGTCGATGGTTTTTGAACAGATTGTACATTTGGCTTTCATACTGGATGTTTTTTCGTCGATCAGTTAAGACGTGTTGCTGTCGGTTCTTCATCCGAATTCTTACCGTTTATCTTCAGTCCGCGTCGGGCGATGAGTCGCAGCTTGAGTCGCCCTGATTTTCGAGATGAGCCAGCTTGGAGCGCAATGCCTCGACGCTTTGATAAAATTTATCCTTCTCCTCTATACCGAAAATCGCTACTTGCAGGAAAATCCAAATCGGTTCGCTTGAGACAGGATACGATGCATTCAGAGCGAAAAACGCCTTGAAGCAAAGATACTTGACGTCGTCGATGATAACGTAGGCTGCTGTCAACTGATTCGGCAGTGTCAGCTTGTACTTGCTCAGAACACACCGGTGCGCTGTCAGAGCGTTCTCGAAATCCGCGACAGACTGTAGAAATCATACACAATTAGTTTTATATCGGTGTTTTTACTTAATATGTTCGGTAACACGGGAAAATGCCGTGCTGCCAAACCGCGCTCTGCTCGTCCGCTCGACGACGCCTAGGCCGATCCGCAGGGCCATAGATAGTTTTTATTATTATTATTTATTTTATTTTATTAATTTTTCCCGCTTTACGCAATTTGTCTGCTCTGACGCCGTCGCCGGGGCGAGCCCGGACTGACGAAACTGCACGGGAGAGGGAGAGAGCGACAACGCTGGGACTTCGCCGTCGCCTCGTCGCTGCGCCGCTGGTCGCTCGGCTGTTTGAGCCTCCCGCCACCGCCGCCGCCGGAGAGACTTCTGCCGTCCGTTTCTCGCGCCACGTCAGCCAACTGTGGCGCAAGCGATCTCAGCTGGAGTAATCGAACGCTGCGCGGCACGGCAGAGTTGGCCGCCTGCCTGCTGGCCAGCAATACGAGACGGAGAGGGGATCATTTCCCCGAGCGTGCGAGCGACGCAACAATCTGGGCACTTCCCGAGGAGCCGTCGAGCGAACAGCAGAGCGAGTGAGCGAGCGAGATCGGCGAGAGAATACGGGAAACCGAGACAGCCGGAACGACGAGGACGAGAATCAAGCCGCTGGAACACGCCTCCCGGGAGCGTAGTTTACGGAAGGATAGACGAGGACATCGGGTGAGCCTCGCCGCGCGGCGTCAGTATCAACTCTTGTATTTCGTCCGTTCCGATTGTTTTTTTTTTTTTTGTCTTTTCCTGCGCAACATCGCGCACTCGCCGCCTTTGCGCGAGACGGCCGTGTCGACGGGGCTCTTGCGAGCATCCCGCGCCGCTGTGACCCTCGCGCACGAGCGCTAGATCTCGGCGACGCGCCCGCGAGGCCTCCGCGCCGAGGTTATTACAAAAACAGGGGCAGCGCCGGGTGCAGCGGGAGAGGCCCGATCGTCCGGGCGGTCCTGCGGAAACCTCGAGCGCGAGTTCGTCCTAGCGAACGGACGTTCGGTCGCGGGAAGTTGGCCATCACGCCGAGGATCGCCGGCTAATTATTTATTGTTCTTTTGCTTTGCATCCCGTGACGTAAAAGTAGAGTCAGTGTGCGAGGAGGGAAACGGTGTGCGTTTTATATTCTAGTTTATTTTCTTCTTGTGTTAAATTTGCGAATTCCCCTCAATATATTTTCGAGTCTTTTCGTATTATAATTTTGTATTTTCGACCGGGGAATTGTGCGACCGTTTTCCCTCCCGCCGCGAGTGAGAGATAGTGCGTGTGTGTGTGTGGCGAAGGCCGCGGCGCGCGCGGTGACTCGCGACCTTGCGGGGTCAGATTTCGTTGTCGAGCAAAGGACCTGTAAATACGCGCGGAACGGAGGAGTGTTCCGTTTCGGCCGGACAGAATTGCGGGAGATTTTCCTTTCATTATTTTTGCTATTGTTGTCTTGTATAATTTAATAAACAATTTTGTTAGCTCCCGCAGGTTGATCGTTACCAGATTTTTACGTTATTTAATAACCTCTCCGAGATCGTCGGCTCAGAGAATCCCGCCACTCTACATATTTGACGGCTGCGGCTGGCCAGGCAAAAGCAGCCGGGTCCGATTGGCACGCGAGTTCTTCCCGGCGCGAAAACGCCTGGCGCCTGGGTAAAAAGGGAAGACCTCGCAGGACCTTGGCAGTTTGTGGAGGCGGTTTGGATTTTATTAGGAAAAGCCACTACAGTTCATAGGTAAAGATATTTACATTGATCCAGATAATAAATCCGTCAGCCTGCTCTTTCTGTGATGGTCTCCATTGAACTTTTGGCAATCCCGTCTTCATATTCGTCGGTCTGAACAAGTACGGGAGTACTCGAAATGCCAAAATTTCCGGTGGGATATCATCTGCAAATTTGATTGTTTTTACCATTTCTGCTCGCAAGCTTATTCTCAATGTTTACAATAATGATATAATGATACCTGTGTTTTCAAGCACCCGCGCGCAGGAAGGCTGACTCCGTGCGACGTAAAGAAGTTTCTTCATGATGTCCGGCCACTTTTTTTTCAGTGCCTCGTCTTTCGGGACATTATCCATTTGATCGTAATCCAACTGGATCTATTGTAAAAAAAAACGAGTGTTAATCACAGAATTACTAATTAGTGGTATGCTAAGTAAAAGACAATATGAAAAATTTACGAAAAAAAATGGGGTGAAGGTTTTAAAAGCTTACTAAAATTGACAACTCCGAAGAAGATTGTTTACGTTTGATTTTGTGGTTGGTCCTGAAAAGGACCGTTGGTGAAAAGGGGGAGGACTTTAGGGGGACGCGGGAGTGTCGAATAGATCGAACTCTTCTTGGAGAGAGAGTTTGATCTCTAGAACGTCTTGCTCGGCTTTGGCTGGAGGAGTAAAGAGGAGGTCAAGTTTCGGGGCCTTTCGGCGCGGATCCCGGGGGATCGGAGAGTTGAGGTACTTGCTGAAATTAGTTTTTGAAGGAGAGTAAGGGATTCGTTTTTTGTAAGGGATACCCAGTCGTTGGGGTTTTTCGGGCGACGGTGGAAGCGGGGGAATGAGTTCCGGCGGCGAGACCTCGGCGAGAACGCGGGAAATGGCTTGCTCGTCGGCCTGGCTCTGTAGGAGAAGCTTTAGCCGATCCTGGCTTTGTTTGAGGACTACCTGATTGTGCAGGGATCGCGAAATACTGAGATGAACTCCGTGGCGCACGTATCTTTTGCGTCCGGCTCGTTTCGGCATAAGCTGTATATTTCTATTGAGGTGGATAGTCAGGTAGAGCACGAATAATGCGTGCGTCGAGACGGAAGCTCGAAGTACGAGCTTTCCGTGTCGAGCACGAAAATTCCCGTGCGTCTAGCCGGCGTGCGTCGAGAGGGAGCTCGAGCACGAACCTAACCTGTGCGTCCCGAAGGAGCACGGTCTAACCGTGGAAACGCGAGAGAGCACGAGAGCGTGCGTCTTCGACGTGCGTCGAGAGAGATCTCGAGCACGAGTGAGCGGGAGAACACGAGAGCGTGAGTCTTTGACGTGCGTCGAGCGAGATCTCGAGCACGAGTGAGCGGGAGAGCACGAGAGCGTGCGTCTCCGCGAGAAGGGGGGCTCGAGGAAGCGAGCGCCCTATTGGCTGGGGTAGAGGCGGTGGGGGGCTCGAGAAAGCGAGCGCCCTGATTGGTGCGTTCTCGGGAGCTCGAGAAAGCGAGCTACCCGAGATATAGAAGCGAAAGAGTTTGTTCTTTTAGTCCTGAAAAGAACTGTTGAAAAAGAGTTCTGAAAAGAACTAATTTTTGATGAAGATCTGGAGTCGAGATCCTTGGGTCGATGGTCTTCCGAGGGTCTGACGTCGGTAGAGAGAAACTCCGGAGAAGTCCTCGAAAAGGTGGAGAAATGAAGAGAGAGGATGGTCGGTGAATGAGTTCGGTTTTATTTCCAGACTGATGTGCTCTCGTCGGAGGTCGTGCCAGAACTGATCGGAGAGCGCGCAGCGCTCTCCTCTTATACCCACTGGGGGTCGAGCGGTGCGCCAATCACGAGCGAGGCGGCGGCGGCGGCGCGGTCCGACCGGCGAGCCAATCGCGCGTGAGGCGGTGCGGCGGCGCGGTCCGACCGGCGAGCCAATCGCCGCGAAGCCGTTGGCGCAACGCTCGAGTTTTATAAATTCTTTAGATTATACTTTTAACAAAGCTCGACGTTCGCGATGTTTCACCGACTCGAGCGTTGAGATTCGTTGAACGAATCTCAATCTCGCCGAGAACACCGAACGTCGAACTTTGGTTTGATGAATGTTTTTCAGGTAAAGGTAAGTAGTTAGTAATAATTATAAGATATTGGAATGAGTGGAAATGAATGATAATATAGAATGGATGTCAAATAATAAGAATGAATGGGAATTTTCGAGTGAGCGATTGCGAGAGTGAATGCGAGTATCTGTGGTAATAATAAGGTTAGTTTTTTAGCGGGAACGTCTCGGGCAAGGGGTTTTTCGCCCTTGTGGCGTACAACAAAGTCGCTCCGAGAGGAGTTCGAAGCTGCGGATAACGAGTGTAATAATCTGATATGCCTTCAGTTATGTCCCGGGCTTTGAACGTTTTCGTCCACAAATCCTTGATTTTGTTAACATCATTCAGAGACACCGTCTATAGTTCTTGCAAGTAGGCGTCGTCCCTCTGTGCTGTCGCGGGACACGTACGCGTCGATCTCTTCTTTTCGTACTTGCTGACTGCCGGTTTTATTCTCTTTGATTGGTTGGTGAATGTTGTATAGCTTTCCCGTAGCTGCCCTTCTATGTTCAGATGGCTTATACCATGAGAAAGTTTTTCGCTCGGGAACAGCGAGACGATTTCATCGGCCCAAAACATGAACTCGTTACGACGGACTCTGAAATAAATTTAAGAAATGAGAACTTTTTACATTACATACATTAATCTGAATCGCATTGATCTAAAGTTATTTACTTGAAGGATTTGTCTATCAGGTGGTCCACTATGATTGAGCAGAGCGCGTTTTTGTCACGTAGTCGCTTTTTCGTAAGGAGATATATCCCCTGTCTTGAACGCTGCAAAAGCGCACGGAGCGTCTAAAATAATTATAGATGTTTTCTACAATATTCGTACTTTGCACAAGAGTCGACTAGGGTAATAAATATTAAATATTACCTGTCCACATTCCGGCAACGTTCGATTTGGACGTACATGAGCCGACGTCTACACATTTTTAATAAAAAAAAATTGATAAAAATGATGATTCGAAAACTAAAAAAAATTCCGTTAACAAAGTCGAAAAACGAAAAATACCGATGGTGCTTGTAGTTTCTCTCTTTTGAAAATGAACTTGTAGCAAGGGCCTATCGGTGGAATTAACTTTGCGACAGCATCATCTGGTATTTGAAAGAACGTGCTTTCATCAATTTTCTCTCCTATGAAACGAACCAAATATACTATAACATTAAAACAGCATATACAAATTTTATGAAACAAATTTTATTTTTATTTTATACAGAAAATTTATTTTTTATTTTATAAAATAAATTTTATAGAAAACATTCTATGTTTATTTTATACAGAAGATTTATTTTTTATTTTATAAAGCAAATTTTATTTTAATTTTATACAGGAAATTTATTTTTTGTTTTATAAAACAAATTTTATTTTAATTTCGTACAGGAAATTTATTGATTTTATAAAACATTAAATTTTGTTATAAAATAAATTTTATTGATATTTTATAAAACATTTTATTTTCATTTTATACAGACAATTTTATATTTTTATTACGAGAATTATACTCACGCTCAAAGTTGGTAATGTACTCCTGAAGTCCCCATTTCGTCAACTTATCTTGAACAACACTGCTTCCAGTCGCACCTTCCCGCTCCGATGTATTCTCTTCAGGCTCTGTGATAACCAATAATCAGAGTTGGGAAAATGCATTATTTTTTTAATGCATTATCGTTTTTTTCACCCATTACTTTAAAAATGCATAATGGAATTCGGAACCATTACCCATTACTTTATTAATGAGTAATGGAGCAGAATTTCATCACCCATTACTTTATTAATGAGTAATGGAAGACACATCCATTACCCATTACTTTTTGAATGAGTAATGGAACTCTTATCCGTTACCCATTACTTTTTTAATGAGTAATGGAACTCAGATCCGTTACCCATTACTTTTTTAATGGGTAATGGAACTCACATCCATTACCCATTACTTTTTTAATGGGTAATGGAACTCACATCCATTACCCATTACTTTTTTATTGAGTAATGGAGCAGAGATACATCATCCATTACATTTTTAATGAGTAATGGAACTCAGATCCGTTACCCAGTACTTTTTTAATGAGTGATGGAACTCATATTCATCACCGATTTTCAAAGAATTGGGTAATGGATGTGGTAATGCATATATGATAGTTCCATTACTTTAGCTAAATTTGCTTAATAAATAATAATAAATAAATATTTAATTAAACAAATCGAAAAATCGTTCGAAAAATTGATAAATAAATGAATGCGTATAATACAATTAGAAATCTGCGCTTAAGAAGGTCGCCTCGTGCAGTATTCAATTCGCATAAATTCGAGAAAAGTGCGCGAGAATCGCAACCACTTCTCGATGGTCTAAAAATCTGAAAAAATTCATGCACACTAAAGGTACTGAAACGATTAATTTTGCATAACAATAATTCAAAGATGTTATTAACAAATTCATGAAAAAAAAATTTGTTCAACAAATATTTCGATGACTCAAATTTTTTGAATAAAAATGATTCCTTCGTTTTTCTGTATACATGTGAATTTTATCAGATTTTTTAGTAATTGAATTTTGTACATGTTTTCCATATAAAAAACACTAATTTCAAAGATTACTAGACATATGAAAAAATTCAAACGTATTCAGAAAAACGAAAGAATCATTTTCATTAAAACATAGTTCGGACTGTCATAACAGTCGCGAAAATTTGTTTACGTGAATTTTTGTATTCACCTTAAAAAATTCGTCTCGAATTTTTTTCGGAGTCGAATTTTTCGACTCGAGTTTCGAAGCGCTAATTCGCTTATAAAGCATAATAGAAGCGTAATAAAAGCACGAACAACCCGATATTCGTGGGGTTAATTGACAATTTCGATTGTCCCGCGAACGCAATTCTTTTTCGTAGATATTTTTTTTTAGAAATATCGCTACGGCGTGGTGAAAAGAACAAAAAAAATTAGTGACATTCAAGTAACAAAAAAAAATTACAGATCGATTACCCGCAGAGGAATCTGTAATGAAAAATTCGATTTTTTTCTATTTTTGTACAAAAACTGAAAAAGCGACTAATTCGAGCACAAGATCATAAAAAATCACACATGATACGTGCGTTCCGAATACGATTTCGAGTAATTAATGAGCAATAGTCACATCTGAAAGAACTGTCGGTAACTACGAGAAATTTCTCTCTCGCACTCACGTGTAACGTGGCACATGTTTCACATGCCCTTAAGGGGGAACATACACACGGAAAAAATATCATTGATGAAACCTTGGTTTGCGGGCTGCCAAAAATAAGCGTTTTTAATTCAATTTCACTTCCAATTCCTACAATTTTATATGACATTGAAACGATAACTTCAATACAGGCAAAAAAATGTTTTATTGGTTCAATGTTAAATCGGATTGTGAGAACAACAACGGGAGTTAATTTAAAAACATTGTTTTTAGCAGCCCGCAAACCGTGGTTTTATTGAATCAATCATTTTTTATTCCGTGCACCTGACAACGAAAAAAGGCAATTATCGCGAATTTTTTTCAGGGAAACTATTGAAACTATCGGATCGGGGTTTTTTCTAGTTAAAAATATACACTTTCAAAAATGTTTTCCATTTTTTTTAATGTTGCAAATTTACGGAGTATTTGAGTCGTGTACGGACCGCCGTAAAAAAATCTGCCATATCGGTACCCATTGGCGTTTCGTCAAAATTCATCTGAAATAAAAAACTCAAATAGCATTTTAAAATAGATACTATTAACTACACTTTGCCATAGCCGATTTAAAAAATATCGATTTTTGAAAAAATAGCGGCCACTTCAAATCAAAGTAGCGATTTTCAAGACAATATTTTTCCGTATTTTGCAAAATAAAAAAAAACTAAGAATCGCAAAAAAATTCTATGACAAAGACTAGGTAATTATGTATCCAATAACCACAAAAAAATTCAAGTTAATCGGTTCAGTGGTTTTCGAGATATTTTGGGTACCAGTTTATTTTACGACGCTCCGTACACGACTCAAGTACTCCGTAAATTTGCAACTTTTTTAAATGCAAGAAATTGAAAACATTCTTGAAAAAGTATGTTTTTAACTGGAAAAAACTCCGATTAGATAGTTCCAATAGTTTCCCTGAAAAAAATTCTCGAAAATGACGGTTTTTTTTCGTTTCCAGGTGTATATTTCCCCTTAAGGGCATGTGTACCTACTTATTAGTCGATTTATGAACGATTTTTCGATTTATTAATTTTTTCAACGATTTCTCGATTTAAAAATTGTTTTCAACGTATTGTAAATTTTTTTTTGCAACATTTTCTAAAGTAATGGGACAATAACCATTACTTTCGAAATCGGTGATGGATCTGAGTATAGTTATCCATTAAAAAAGTAATGGATGAACGATGTGAGTTCCATTACTCATTCAAAAAGTAATGGATGATGGATCTCTGCTCCATTACTCAATACAAAAGTAATGGTTAACGGATGTGAATTCCATTACTCATTAAAAAAGTAATGGGTGACGGATATAAGTTCCATTACTCATTAAAAAAGTAATGGGTGACGGATATAAGTTCCATTACTCATTAAAAAAGTAATGGGTAATGGATGTGACGTCCATTACTCATTAGTAAAGTAATGGATGATGAACTTCTGCTCCATTACTCATTACTAAAATAATGGGTGATGGACTTCTGCTCCATTACTCATTAAAAAAGTAATGGGTTGTGGTTCTGAATTCCATTTTCCATTTTTTTTATAAAAAGTAATGCATTATTTTCACATTAAAAATTTCACAACTCTG
>CAWVQF010000051.1:0-15000 GCA_963932165.1 Pimpla rufipes
AATTAGTATTAATCGATAACAACGTTCTTTCGCGAATGTTGTAAAGATCATGACATAGAGAGGTATATAATATTTAGGATAAAATTAGATAATAATAGATTATTAAAACGTATACTTCACGACCAAGATTCTATTAAGTAAACTCTGAATCGGACATAGATTAATTTTACCAATAACGTAATTTAAAAATTTCTTTTTTTTCTGTATATAAATCTTATGATACGCCGGCATTCTAATGAACAACAAATTCGTGTGAAATCATCGTAAATGTACGTCTTGTTCATACGGGCCTCGATAGGTGTACCAATCAAGGGTAGGCCCGTTCCAGGTTCTGAGAAGCCGTCGCAATCAACTGGAACCATGATCACAAAAATTTCAACTATAAAGCATCCGCTCCACCGTCCAAGCGTCAGTCTCCATCTCCTTGTAGTTGTGACAGCATCAATATGGAATTCTTTAAGAAACTGATGATTGCTATAGGTGTGACTACTTCTTCGAGTCAGAAAGTTGATTTTATTGCTGACCTTCCTGTTGAGGTCGCTCAGCATCTACTTCGAATGTTGGACACTCCTTCACTGATCAACGCATCTATTGTATCTCGACGTTGGTTTTCTTTGTGCAAGAGTGATAAACGATTGAGACAATCAATTAGACATCATTTACGGAACAAGAAACTCGAAATGTTACAGTTAATTGATACTTCGCGTAAATCACGCAGACCGCCCAAGGAAATTTATACAAATCAAAAAATGAACTCACGAATAACACGTCGCGCGCACATGGCACCAAAAAGCTACATTTTTTCGAAAACGTCCAGGTCAACGCAGCTGACATGTCAAATTGACGCACCAAAGAAACTAGAGAATACATTCATGAAAGTTCGAATAACGAGAAGTGCTGCTACGCTTCGATTGATGTAAAGAGCATAGCTATTTTTCTAGGTATTAACTTTAAAATATCATGAATTAAAAATGACTAGAACGGCTTTTTGCAGTCTACATTTAATATATAATTTTGACAAGTACCATAAGGTAATTAGTATTAATCGATAACAACGTTCTTTCGCGAATGTTGTAAAGATCATGACATAGAGAGGTATATAATATTTAGGATAAAATTAGGTAATAATAGAGTATTAAAACGTATACTTCACGACCAAGATTCTATTAAGTAAACTCTGAATCGGACATAGATTAATTTTACCAATAACGTAATTTAAAAATTTCTGTTTTTCTGTATATAAATCTTATGATACGCCGGCATTCTAATGAACAACAAATTCGTGTGAAATCATCGTAAATGTACGTCTTGTTCATACGGGCCTCGATATGTGTACCAATCAAGGGTAGGCCCGTTCCAGGTTCTGAGAAGCCGTCGCAATCAACTGGAACCATCATCACAAAAATTTCGACTATAAAGCATCCGCTCCACCGTCCAAGCGTCAGTCTCCATCTCCTTGTAGTTGTGACAGCATCAATATGGAATTCTTTAAGAAACTGATGATTGCTATTTGTGTGACTACTTCTTCGAATCAGAAAGTTGATTTTATTGCTGACCTTCCTGTTGAGGTCGCTCAGCATCTACTTCGAATGTTGGACACTCCATCACTGATCAACGCATCTAGTGTATCTCGACGTTGGTTTTCTTTGTGCAAGAGTGATAAACGATTGAGACAATCAATTAGACATCATTTACGGAACAAGAAACTCGAAATGTTACAGTTAATGGATACTTCGCGTAAATCACGCAGACCTCCCAAGGAAATTTATACAAACCAAAAAGTAAGTCAAAAATTTGTATCTAATCAAAATTAGATGTAACGGTGTTTGTAACGGAGTTTTCTTTTGTTCAAATTTTTAAAAAGTTGCAAAGTAGAACTTTGCACACTGCATCCTCATTAATTCCCCTTTTTCACAAAGCCACCTCTATGAAGAAGCTTATTTATTAACTTTGGCTTCCTCATAGAGGAAGCTTTGTGAAAAAGGGGAATTAATGAGGAAGCAGTGTGCAAAGTTCTACTTTGCAACTTTTTAAAAATTTGAACAAAAGAAAACTCCGTTACAAACACCGTTACATCTAATTTTGATTAGATACAAATTTTTGACTTACTTTAATAACTTTTCCATAAGTTACAGCGAAAATCTTAATTTAAAAAAAAATTCATAACAGCGTAAAATCCGAACGACTTTACCGATCGTCACCAAATTTTATACGTGGCAGCGTTGTATGTTATTTTTTGACTCTTGAATGTTTTGGTTCAGTTGATGAGATTCGACGTGATTTAGAGCAAAATTTATTTTTTGTGAAAAATTCAAAATTCTATAAAACCGAAACCGCTTTACCGATTTCGCTGAAATTCAATACCAAACAACATTGAACGTGTCTTTATTTATGATGAAGTATATAGCTGAATCGTCGAACTTTTACGAAAGTTAGAGCGATCACGCCATTTTTTTGAAAAAATTAAAATTCGATAAAATTTGTATACATGGATATATCTAATTTTAAAAATATGTGAATTACAGAGGATTTAATACTCTACTTGCGTGCCAATTTTTAGCTCGATCCATCATGCCATTCATGAGTTATGAACAATTGAATGATCGGTGCCTGGACCATACATACATACACACACACACACACACACACACACATACACACATACAGACATATTTTCTAGACCACTTTTCTCGACGTTTTAGGTGATTCTGAGTATGCTAACATGAAAATCTCGAAAAAAAAAATTTTCACGAAAACAAAGCTTCCTCTATGAGGAAGCAAAAATGAACTCACGAATAACACGTCGTACGCACATGGCTCCAAAAAGCTACATTTTTTCGAAAACGTCCAGGTCAACGCAGATGACATGTCAAATTGACGCACCTAAGAAACTAGTGAATACATTCATGAAAGTTCGAATAACGAGAAGTGCTGCTACGCTTCGATTGATGTAAAGAGCATAGCTATTTTTCTAGGTATGATCTTTAAAATATCATGAATTAAAAATGACTAGGACAGCTTTTTGCAGTCTACATTTAATATATAATTTTGACAAGTACCATAAGGTAATTAGTATTAATCGATAACAACGTTCTTTCGCGAATGTTGTAAAGTTCATGACATAGAGAGGAATATAATATTTAGGATAAAATTAGATAATAATAGAGTATTAAAACGTATACTTCATGACCAAGATTCTATTAAGTAAACTCTGAATCGGACATCGATTAATTTGACTAATAACGTAATTTAAGTATTTCTGTTTTTCTGTATATAAATCTTATGATACGCCGGCATTCTAATGAACAAAAAATTCCTGTGGAATCATCGTAAATGTACGTCTTGTTCATACGGGCCTCGATAGGTGTACCAATCAAGGGTAGGCCCGTTCCAGCTTCTGAGTATCCGTCGGAATCATCTGGAACGATGATCACCAAAATTTCGACTATAAAGCATCCGCTCTGTCGTCCAAGCGTCAGTCTCCATCTCCTTGTAGCTGAGACAGCATCAATATGGAATTCTTTAAGAAACTGATGATTGCTATAGGTGTGACTACTTCTTCGAGTCAGAAAGTTGATTTTATTGCTGACCTTCCTGTTGAGGTCGCTCAGCATCTACTTCGAATGTTGGACACTCCATCACTGATCAACGCATCTAGTGTATCTCGACGTTGGTTTTCTTTGTGCAAGAGTGATAAACGATTGAGACAATCAATTAGACATCATTTACGGAACAAGAAACTCGAAATGTTACAGTTAATGGATACTTCGCGTAAATCACGCAGACCTCCCAAGGAAATTTATACAAACCAAAAAATGAACTCACGAATAACACGTCGTACGCACATGGCTCCAAAAAGCTACATTTTTTCGAAAACGTCCAGGTCAACGCAGCTGACATGTCAAATTGACGCACCAAAGAAACTAGAGAATACATTCATGAAAGTTCGAATAACGAGAAGTGCTGCTACGCTTCGATTGATGTAAAGAGCATAGCTATTTTTCTAGGTATTAACTTTAAAATATCATGAATTAAAAATGACTAGAACGGCTTTTTGCAGTCTACATTTAATATATAATTTTGACAAGTACCATAAGGTAATTAGTATTAATCGATAACAACGTTCTTTCGCGAATGTTGTAAAGATCATGACATAGAGAGGTATATAATATTTAGGATAAAATTAGGTAATAATAGAGTATTAAAACGTATACTTCACGACCAAGATTCTATTAAGTAAACTCTGAATCGGACATAGATTAATTTTACCAATAACGTAATTTAAAAATTTCTGTTTTTCTGTATATAAATCTTATGATACGCCGGCATTCTAATGAACAACAAATTCGTGTGAAATCATCGTAAATGTACGTCTTGTTCATACGGGCCTCGATATGTGTACCAATCAAGGGTAGGCCCGTTCCAGGTTCTGAGAAGCCGTCGCAATCAACTGGAACCATCATCACAAAAATTTCGACTATAAAGCATCCGCTCCACCGTCCAAGCGTCAGTCTCCATCTCCTTGTAGTTGTGACAGCATCAATATGGAATTCTTTAAGAAACTGATGATTGCTATTTGTGTGACTACTTCTTCGAATCAGAAAGTTGATTTTATTGCTGACCTTCCTGTTGAGGTCGCTCAGCATCTACTTCGAATGTTGGACACTCCATCACTGATCAACGCATCTAGTGTATCTCGACGTTGGTTTTCTTTGTGCAAGAGTGATAAACGATTGAGACAATCAATTAGACATCATTTACGGAACAAGAAACTCGAAATGTTACAGTTAATGGATACTTCGCGTAAATCACGCAGACCTCCCAAGGAAATTTATACAAACCAAAAAGTAAGTCAAAAATTTGTATCTAATCAAAATTAGATGTAACGGTGTTTGTAACGGAGTTTTCTTTTGTTCAAATTTTTAAAAAGTTGCAAAGTAGAACTTTGCACACTGCTTCCTCATTAATTCCCCTTTTTCACAAAGCCACCTCTATGAAGAAGCTTATTTATTAACTTTGGCTTCCTCATAGAGGAAGCTTTGTGAAAAAGGGGAATTAATGAGGAAGCAGTGTGCAAAGTTCTACTTTGCAACTTTTTAAAAATTTGAACAAAAGAAAACTCCGTTACAAACACCGTTACATCTAATTTTGATTAGATACAAATTTTTGACTTACTTTAATAACTTTTCCATAAGTTACAGCGAAAATCTTAATTTAAAAAAAAATTCATAACAGCGTAAAATCCGAACGACTTTACCGATCGTCACCAAATTTTATACGTGGCAGCGTTGTATGTTATTTTTTGACTCTTGAATGTTTTGGTTCAGTTGATGAGATTCGACGTGATTTAGAGCAAAATTTATTTTTTGTGAAAAATTCAAAATTCTATAAAACCGAAACCGCTTTACCGATTTCGCTGAAATTCAATACCAAACAACGTTGAACGTGTCTTTATTTATGATGAAGTATATAGCTGAATCGTCGAACTTTTACGAAAGTTAGAGCGATCACGCCATTTTTTTGAAAAAATTAAAATTCGATAAAATTTGTATACATGGATATATCTAATTTTAAAAATATGTGAATTACAGAGGATTTAATACTCTACTTGCGTGCCAATTTTTAGCTCGATCCATCATGCCATTCATGAGTTATGAACAATTGAATGATCGGTGCCTGGACCATACATACATACACACACACACACACACACACACACATACACACATACAGACATATTTTCTAGACCACTTTTCTCGACGTTTTAGGTGATTCTGAGTATGCTAACATGAAAATCTCGAAAAAAAAAATTTTCACGAAAACAAAGCTTCCTCTATGAGGAAGCAAAAATGAACTCACGAATAACACGTCGTACGCACATGGCTCCAAAAAGCTACATTTTTTCGAAAACGTCCAGGTCAACGCAGATGACATGTCAAATTGACGCACCTAAGAAACTAGTGAATACATTCATGAAAGTTCGAATAACGAGAAGTGCTGCTACGCTTCGATTGATGTAAAGAGCATAGCTATTTTTCTAGGTATGATCTTTAAAATATCATGAATTAAAAATGACTAGGACAGCTTTTTGCAGTCTACATTTAATATATAATTTTGACAAGTACCATAAGGTAATTAGTATTAATCGATAACAACGTTCTTTCGCGAATGTTGTAAAGTTCATGACATAGAGAGGAATATAATATTTAGGATAAAATTAGATAATAATAGAGTATTAAAACGTATACTTCATGACCAAGATTCTATTAAGTAAACTCTGAATCGGACATCGATTAATTTGACTAATAACGTAATTTAAGTATTTCTGTTTTTCTGTATATAAATCTTATGATACGCCGGCATTCTAATGAACAAAAAATTCCTGTGGAATCATCGTAAATGTACGTCTTGTTCATACGGGCCTCGATAGGTGTACCAATCAAGGGTAGGCCCGTTCCAGCTTCTGAGTATCCGTCGGAATCATCTGGAACGATGATCACCAAAATTTCGACTATAAAGCATCCGCTCTGTCGTCCAAGCGTCAGTCTCCATCTCCTTGTAGCTGAGACAGCATCAATATGGAATTCTTTAAGAAACTGATGATTGCTATAGGTGTGAGTACGGCTTCGAGTCGGAAAGTTGATTTTATTGCTGACCTTCCTGTTCAGGTCGCTCAGCATCTACTTCGAATGTTGGACACTCCTTCACTGGTCAACGCATCTAGTGTATCACGACGTTGATTTTCGTTGTGCAAGAGTGATAAACGAATGAGACAATCAATTAGACATCATTTACGGAACCAGAAACTCGAAATGTTACAGTTAATGGATACTTCGCGTAAATCACGCAGACCGCCCAAGGGAATTTATACAAACCAAAAAATGAACTCACGAATAACACGTCGTACGCACATGGCTCCAAAAAGGTACATTTTTTCGAAAACTTCCAGGCCAACGCAGATGACATGTCAAATTGACGCACCTAAGAAACTAGTGAATACATTCATGAAAGTTCGAATAACGAGAAGTGCTGCTACGCTTCGATTGATGTAAAGAGCATAGCTATTTTTCTAGGTATGATCTTTAAAATATCATGAATTAAAAATGACTAGGACAGCTTTTTGCAGTCTACATTTAATATATAACTTTGACAAGTACCATAAGGTAATTAGTATTAAACGATAACAACGTTCTTTCGCGAATGTTGTAAAGATCGTGACATAGAGAGGTATATAATATTTAGGATAAAATTAGATAATAATAGAGTATTAAAACGTATACTTCACGACCAAGATTCTATTAAGTAATCTCTGAATCGGACATAGATTAATTTTACCAATAACGTAATTTAAAAATTTCTGTTTTTCTGTATATAAATCTTATGATACGCCGGCATTCTAATGAACAACAAATTCCTGTGAAATCATCGTAAATGTACGTCATGTTCATACGGGCCTCGATAGGTGTACCAATCAAGGGTATGCCCGTTCCAGCTTCTGAGTATCCGTCGCAATCAACTGGAACCATCATCACAAAAATTTCGACTATAAAGCATCCGCTCCACCGTCCAAGCGTCAGTCTCCATCTCCTTGTAGTTGTGCCAGCATCAATATGGAATTCTTTAAGAAACTGATGATTGCTATAGGTGTGACTACTTCTTCGAGTCAGAAAGTTGATTTTATTGCTGACCTTCCTGTTGAGGTCGCTCAGCATCTACTTCGAATGTTGGACACTCCATCACTGATCAACGCATCTAGTGTATCTCGACGTTGGTTTTCTTTGTGCAAGAGTGATAAACGATTGAGACAATCAATTAGACATCATTTACGGAACAAGAAACTCGAAATGTTACAGTTAATGGATACTTCGCGTAAATCACGCAGACCTCCCAAGGAAATTTATACAAACCAAAAAATGAACTCACGAATAACACGTCGTACGCACATGGCTCCAAAAAGCTACATTTTTTCGAAAACGTCCAGGTCAACGCAGATGACATGTCAAATTGACGCACCTAAGAAACTAGTGAATACATTCATGAAAGTTCGAATAACGAGAAGTGCTGCTACGCTTCACTTGATGTAAAGAGCATAGCTATTTAACTAGGTGATCTTTAAAATATCATCAATTAAAAATGACTAGGACGGCTTTTTGCAGTCTACATTTAATAAATAATTTTGACAAGTACCATAAGGTAATTAGTATTAATCGATAACAACGTTCTTTCGCGAATGTTGTATTGATCATGACATGGAGAGGAATATAATATTTATGATAAAATTAAATAATAATAGCATATTAAAACGTATACTTCACGACCAAGATTCTATTAAGTAAACTCTGAATCGGACATCGATTAATTTTACTAATAACGTAATTTAAGTATTTCTGTTTTTCTGTATATAAATCTTATGATACGCCGGCATTCTAATGAACAAAAAATTCCTGTGGAATCATCGTAAATGTACGTCTTGTTCATACGGGCCTCGATAGGTGTACCAATCAAGGGTAGGCCCGTTCCAGCTTCTGAGTATCCGTCGGAATCAACTGGAACGATGATCACCAAAATTTCGACTATAAAGCATCCGCTCAGTCGTCCAAGCGTCAGTCTCCATCTCCTTGTAGTTGCGACAGCATCAATATGGAATTCTTTAAGAAACTGATGATTGCTATAGGTGTGACTACGGCTTCGAGTCAGAAAGTTGATTTTATTGCTGACATTCCTGTTGAGGTCGCTCAGCATCTACACTCAGCAAAAAAATTAAGGGAGCAGTTAAATTTTACCGTTTTTTCACTGATTTTTGAAGCGCTGTAAGTTTGTGAAAAATGGTCGAATCGTAATAAAACAAAATGCGTTTTAAAGCTTCATATCTGTAGTTTGAAAATCAATGCAGTCTTTTTTTTTTTATTCAACACGCTCGGCATGAACCTAAGGAATAGCGGGAAGGAAATTTTCTCAAATTTTTTGTCGTTTTCAAAGTCGTCCACGGGCACAAAAAAAAAATTTCTGGCTTTGTCAATACTGGGGTCCTTTAGCCTGGTTCTTCAGCTTCAAAATGGTGTTTTGTTCATCTCTGTACGACCATTTGTCGCTGAGATATGGGCATTTAAAGGAAAAAGGAGCTTTTTTCGTAGATCATCAATATCTCATGAACTAATGATCGCACAGCGAGCTAAAGGTAGGTTTTGTAAACTGGAAGAAAAGCTCTAAAAGTGCCTTCTGGTACTTTAGAGATTTTATTTTTTTATGTAACCTTAATATTGATTTGAAAAAGACCAAAAAAATGGACTTTTTCCCCGTTTTGGAAAATCCACGTCAACTTGGCAGATATTGCCATAATGACTTATGTTTTTAGGATTTTTTTTAGTTCAATACATGCCCAACGACCCCCCAAGAATAAAAAATTTATGTGCTGAACCGTTGTTTTTTCCCGAAGCGTCAAAGTTTTATAAAAAATTAAAGGAACACTTATTGTTCCTTAAATGGCATTTAATGATGACTAAAATTAAAAAAAAACTTTTCCGTTGTTTTTCTCACGGTTTCGCAATAACTACTCTTTTAATCTTTGAAAAAGAGAAAAATTAAAAATTTTGAATTTTTCTGAAAAAAAAAAGTTCGTAGGCATTTTTGTATTTTTTTTGTTTTTCATTTCAAAGATTGTTCATAAGAAATTGTGAGAAAAATACCGTTTTTTTAGCAAAAAAATTCAAAATTTTTAATTTTTCTCTTTTTCAAAGATGCCAAGATTCTCTGCCAAGATTCGACCATTTTTCACAAACTTACAGCGCTTCAAAAATCAGTGAAAAAACGGTAAAATTTAACTGCTCCCTTAATTTTTTTGCTGAGTGTACTTCGAATGTTGGACACTCCTTCACTGGTCAACGCATCTAGTGTATCACGACGTTGGTTTTCGTTGTGCAAGAGTGATAAACGATTGAGACAATCAATTAGACATCATTTACGGAACCAGAAACTCGAAATGTTACAGTTAATGGATACTTCGCGTAAATCACGAAGACCGCCCAAGGAAATTTATACAAACCAAAAAATGAACTCACGAATACACGTCGTACGCACATGGCTCCAAAAAGCTACATTTTTTCGAAAACATCCAGGTCAACGCAGATGACATGTCAAATTGACGCACCTAAGAAACTAGAGAACACATTCATGAAAGTTCGAATAACGAGAAGTGCTGCTACGCTTCGATTGATGTAAAGAGCATAGCTATTTTTCTAGGTATGAGCCTTAAAATATAATTAATTAAAAATGACTAGAACGGCTTTTTGCAGTCTACATTTAATATATAATTTTGACAAGTACCATAAGGTAATTAGTATTAATCGATAACAACGTTCTTTCGCGAATGTTGTAAAGATCATGACATAGAGAGGTATATAATATTTAGGATAAAATTAGATAATAATAGAGTATTAAAACGTATACTTCACGACCAAGATTCTATTAAGTAAACTCTGAATCGGACATAGATTAATTTTACCAATAACGTAATTTAAAAATTTCTGTTTTTCTGTATATAAATCTTATGATACGCCGGCATTCTAATGAACAAAAAATTCCTGTGTAATCATCGTAAATGTACGTCTTGTTCATACGGGCCTCGATAGGTGTACCAATCAAGGGTAGGCCCGTTCCAGCTTCTGAGTATCCGTCGCAATCAACTGGAACGATGATCATCAAAATTTCGACTATAAAGCATTCGCTCCGTCGTTCAAGCGTCAGTCTCCATCTCTCTCATGTGCTCTCAGAAAAGCTCGAAACACGAAATATCACGATTTTTGTTATCTTCCATGTTTCGTTCGCCACAGCTGTGCCAGACGACTTTTAACGCATGGATATTGTGCATTTGAGTAGAATGAAAGTTTTTTACACTTTTACACCGAGCTGTGCTCTCAGAAACGCTTGAAACACGCGATATCACGATTTTGGTGTTCCTCAAAGTTTCGTTCGCCACAGCTGTGCCAGAAGACTTTTATCGCATGGATATTGTGCATTTGAGTAGAATGAAGCTTTTTGACACTTTTACACCGAGCTGTGCTCTTAAAAACTTTCGAAACACGCGATATCACGATTTTGGTGTTCCTCAAAGTTTCGTTTGCCACAGCTGTGCCAGACGACTTTTAATACATGGATATTGTGCATTTGAGAGTAGAATGAAGGTTTTTGACACTTTTACACCGAGCTGTGCTCTCAGAAACGCTCGAAACACGCGATATCACGATTTTGGTGTTCCTCAAAGTTTCGTTCGCCACAGCTGTGCCAGACGACTTTTAACGCATGGATATTGTGCATTTGAGTAGAATGAAGGTTTTTGACACTTTTACACCGAGCTGTGCTCTTAAAAACTTTCGAAACACGCGATATCACGATTTTGGTGTTCCTCAAAGTTTCGTTCGCCACAGCTGTGCCAGACGACTTTTAACGCATGGATATTGTGCATTTGAGTAGAATGAAGGGTTTTGACACTTTTACACCGAGCTGTGCTCTCAGAAACGTTCGAAACACGCGATATCACGATTTTGGTTTTCCTCAAAGTTTCGTTCGCCACAGCTGTGCCAGACGACTTTTAACGCATGGATATTGTGCATTTGAGTAGAATGAAGGTTTTTGACACATCTACACCGAGCTGTGCTCTCAGAAACGCTCGAAACACGCGATATCACGATTTTGGTGTTCCTCAAAATTTCGTTCGCCACAGCTGTGCCAGACGACTTTTAACTCATGGATATTGTGCAATTGAGTAGAATGAAGGTTTTTGACACTTTTACACCGAGCTGTGCTCTCAGAAACGTTCGAAACACGCGATATCACGATTTTGGTTTTCCTCAAAGTTTCGTTCGCCACAGCTGTGCCAGATGACTTTTAACACATTGATGTTGCGCATTGAGTCGAATGAAGGTTCTTGACACATTTTCACCGAGCTGTGCTCTCTGAAAAGCTCGAAACACGAAATATCACGATTTTTGTTATCTTCCATGTTTCGTTCGCCACAATTGTGCCAGACGACTTTTAACGCATGGATATTGTGCATATGATTAGAATGAAGGTTTTTGACACTTTTACCCCGAGCTGTGCTCTCAGAAACGCTCGAAACACGCGATATCACGATTTTGGTGTTCCTCAAAGTTTCGTTCGCCACAGCTGTGCCAGACGACTTTTAACGCATGGATATTGTGCATTTGAGTAGAATGAAGGTTTTTGACACATCTACACCGAGCTGTGCTCTCAGAAACGCTCGAAACACGCGATATCACGATTTTGGTTTTCCTCAAAGTTTCGTTCGCCACAGCTGTGCCAGATGACTTTTAACGCATTGATGTTGCGCATTGAGTCGAATGAAGGTTCTTGACACATTTTCACCGAGCTGTGCTCTCAGAAAAGCTCGAAACACGAAATATCACGATTTTTGTTATCTTCCATGTTTCGTTCGCCACAGCTGTGCCAGACGACTTTTAACGCATGGATATTGTGCATTTGAGTAGAATGAAGGTTTTTTACACTTTTACACCGAGCTGTGCTCTCAGAAACGCTCGAAACACGCGATATCACGATTTTGGTGTTCCTCAAAGTTTCGTTCGCCACAGCTGTGCCAGACGACTTTTAACGCATGGATATTGTGCATTTGAGTAGAATGAAGGGTTTTGACACTTTTACACCGAGCTGTGCTCTCAGAAACGTTCGAAACACGCGATATCACGATTTTGGTTTTCCTCAAAGTTTCGTTCGCCACAGCTGTGCCAGACGACTTTTAACGCATGGATATTGTGCATTTGAGTAGAATGAAGGTTTTTGACACATCTACACCGAGCTGTGCTCTCAGAAACGCTCGAAACACGCGATATCACGATTTTGGTGTTCCTCAAAGTTTCGTTCGCCACAGCTGTGCCAGACGACTTTTAACTCATGGATATTGTGCAATTGAGTAAAATGAAGGTTTTTGACACTTTTACACCGAGCTGTGCTCTCAGAAACGTTCGAAACACGCGATATCACGATTTTGGTTTTCCTCAAAGTTTCGTTCGCCACAGCTGTGCCAGATGACTTTTAACACATTGATGTTGCGCATTGAGTCGAATGAAGGTTCTTGACACATTTTCACCGAGCTGTGCTCTCAGAAAAGCTCGAAACACGAAATATCACGATTTTTGTTATCTTCCATGTTTCGTTCGCCACAATTGTGCCAGACGACTTTTAACGCATGGATATTGTGCATATGATTAGAATGAAGGTTTTTGACACTTTTACCCCGAGCTTTGCTCTCAGAAACGCTCGAAACACGCGATATCACGATTTTGGTGTTCCTCAAAGTTTCGTTCGCCACAGCTGTGCCAGACGACTTTTAACGCATGGATATTGTGCATTTGAGTAGAATGAAGGTTTTTTACACTTTTACACCGAGCTGTGCTCTCAGAAACGCTCGAAACACGCGATATCACGATTTTGGTGTTCCTCAAAGTTTCGTTCGCCACAGCTGTGCCAGACAAATTTTAACGCATGGATCTTGTGTATTTGAGTAGAATGAAGGTGTTTGGTACATTTGCACCGAGCTGTGTTCTCAGAAACGCTCGAAACACGCGATATCACGATTTTGGTATTCTTCAATATTTCGTTCGCCACAGCTGTGCCAGACAACTTTTAACGCATGGATCTTGTGTATTTGAGTAGAATGAACGTTTTTGACACATTTACACCGAGCTGTGCTCTCAGAAACGCTCGAAACACGCGATATCAAGATTTTGATGCTGTTCAAATTTTCGTTCACTACAGATGTGCCAAACAAATTTGAACGCATGAATATTGTGCATTTGAGTAGAATGAAGGTTTTTGACACTTTTACACCGAGCTGTGCTCTCAGAAACGCTCGAAACACGCGATATCACGATTTTGGTGTTCCTCAAAGTTTCGTTCGCCACAGCTGTGCCAGACGACTTTTAACGCATGGATATTGTGCATTTGAGTAGAATGAAGGTTTTTGACACATCTACACCGAGCTGTGCTCTCAGAAACGCTCGAAACACGCGATATCACGATTTTGGTTTTCCTCAAAGTTTCGTTCGCCACAGCTGTGCCAGATGACTTTTAACGCATTGATGTTGCGCATTGAGTCGAATGAAGGTTCTTGACACATTTTCACCGAGCTGTGCTCTCAGAAAAGCTCGAAACACGAAATATCACGATTTTTGTTATCTTCCATGTTTCGTTCGCCACAGCTGTGCCAGACGACTTTTAACGCATGGATATTGTGCATTTGAGTAGAATGAAGGTTTTTTACACTTTTACACCGAGCTGTGCTCTCAGAAACGCTCGAAACACGCGATATCACGATTTTGGTGTTCCTGAAAGTTTCGTTCGCCACAGCTGTGCCAGACGACTTTTAACGCATGGATATTGTGCATTTGAGTAGAATGAAGGTTTTTTACACTTTTACACCGAGCTGTGCTCTCAGAAACGCTCGAAACACGCGATATCACGATTTTGGTGTTCCTCAAAGTTTCGTTCGCCACAGCTGTGCCAGACGACTTTTAACGCATGGATATTGTGCATTTGAGTAGAATGAAGGTTTTTGACACTTTTACACCGAGCTGTGCTCTTAAAAACTTTCGAAACACGCGATATCACGATTTTGGTGTTCCTCAAAGTTTCGTTCGCCACAGGTGTGCCAGACGACTTTTAACGCATGGATATTGTGCATTTGAGTAGAATGAAGGGTTTTGACACTTTTACACCGAGCTGTGCTCTCAGAAACGCTTGAAACACGCGATATCACGATTTTGGTTTTCCTCAAAGTTTCGTTCGCCACAGCTGTGCCAGACGACTTTTAACGCATGGATATTGTGCATTTGAGTAGAATGAAGGTTTTTGACACATCTACACCGAGCTGTGCTCTCAGAAACGCTCGAAACACGCGATATCACGATTTTGGTGTTCCTCAAAGTTTCGTTCGCCACAGCTGTGCCAGACGACTTTTAACTCATGGAT
>OZ010644.1:0-37324 GCA_963932165.1 Pimpla rufipes
ATTTAAATAGCTTAAAATTAAAGTTTAATATTGAAGATATTAAGATGATTAAATAATCTTTAAATATAAATTAAATAATATAATAAATATAGATATTATTATTAATAATTTAAATTTAAATATTTGAATTTAAATAAAATTAAAATTTATAAATATTTTTATATTAATTTTATAATGAAATTATAAGGTTTTAATTTAAACTATATAAATTAATTTTATTAATTTAAATTATTATTTAAATTTTTGATTAGATAAAAAAAAATAAAAATGGAATTAAACCATAAAATAATGAAATTAGAAGTTTCTTATTGTTCAACTTATTTTATTTAATAGGAATTTTAAATTCAATGAAATTATTAACAATAATTTACCTCTATTTTGGTTTCAATTAAAGGATTAATTAAAATCATAATTCAAGTCGAAATTGAAAACATATATTATGATACTAAAAATTAATTTTAAGGTATATTGATGTATAATTATTTCAATAATATTTAAATGCAAATTAAAAATTTATACCCTTTATTTTAATCATATTAAGGCTCCATCATATCATTCAATATATAAACCAAATAATAAAATAAAGATAAAATAAAATCTTATAATTAATCAATTTTCACAATTTAAATTGTAAAAAGAAGAAATTAGTGGTAAAAAAATAATGATTTCAATATCAAAAATTAAAAAAATAATTCTAATTATAAAAAATTGAGCAGAAAAAGGTAATCGGGCTGAATTAAAAGGGTCAAATCCACATTCGAAAGGCGAAGCTTTTTCTCGATTAGTAATTTTTTTTATAGAAAAAGAAAAATTTAAAATTATTAAAATTAAGGAAATCAAAATAAAAGTAAAAAATAAGATAATTAATGAAATTATTATTTATATTAATTTTTATTAAACTGATTAATTGGAAATTAACTGTACTTATATTTATACTATATAAATTAGAATGTTCATCAATAAATTGAGATATAGACAAATAATCAGACAATATCAACAAAGTGTCAGTATCAAGCTCTAGCTTCAAATCCAAAATGATGATAAGATGAAAATTGTAGATTAATTAAGCGTAAAAAGGTTACAATAATAAATAATGTTCCAATAATTACATGAATACCATGAAATCCAGTAATTAAAAAAAATGTTGATCCATAAATTGAATCTGCAATAGTAAATGGGGCTTCAAAATATTCAAAGAATTGGAGGAAAGAAAAATATAAACCAAGGAAGATTGTTAAAAATAAAGATATTTTACTTTCAAATAGATTTTTTATTAAAATTCTATAGTGCCTTCAGGTAATTGAAATTCCAGAAGATAGAAGAATAATTGTATTTAATAAAGGGATGTTGTAAGGATTAAATATATAAATTGATTTAGGAGGTCATATTCTACCAATTTCAATATTAGGAGAAAGAGATATATGGAAAAAACTTCAAAAAAATGAAAAAAAAAAAAAAATTTCTGAAATAATAAATAAAATTATTCCTAGACGTATTAATTTAGAAACATGAATTGTATGATTACCTTGGAAAGTACTTTCACGAATAACATCACGTCATCATTGATAGATATTGGTAATTAAAGAAAATAGACCTAGAACAAATAAATTTATATTATATTCATGGAATCATTTGATTGCTCCAGTTAATATAATTATTAATCTGAATGAAGCAAATAAAGGTCAGGGCCTAGGGGTAACTAAATGGAAGGGGTGGTTATGAGAAATTGATTTTAACATATATTTATTAATTAATTTGTTTCATTTAAATAAAGGATTCTTAAGATTGAAAAAACATAAGATTGAATAATTGCTACACTAAATTCTAAAGTTAATAAAATTATTTGAGTAAGAATAATTAATCTTATTAAATAAAAATTTATAGAACTTGCTCTTTGTCTTATTAATGTTAATAATAAATGGCCAGCAATTATATTGGCAGTTAATCGGATAGTTAAAGTTATTGGTCGAATTACATTTCTGATTGTTTCAATTAATACTATAAATGGTATTAATAAAATAGGAGTTCCTTGAGGAATAAGATGTGAAAATATATGATTAGTATTTTTTAATCATCCAAAAAATATTAATCTTAATCATATTGGTAGAGAGAATGATAATGAAAAAATTAAATGTCTAGATCTGGTAAAAATATATGGGAATAAACCAATAAAATTTCTAAAAAAAATTAGGGTAAAAATACAGTTATAAAATAATAAATTGAAAAAATTAAATTTTTTATTTAAAATAATTTTAAATTCATTGTATAAATTAATAAAGATTAATTTATATAATAATGTTACACGAGAGGGTAATATTCAAAATAAAAGAGGTAAAAATAGTAGATTTAAAGGAGATGACATTCAGTTTAAGTCAAAAATTATATTTGTTGAGGTGTCAAATGATGAAAATAAGTTTGTTATCATTTAAATTTAAATAGATTTTTTTTCATAGGATTTTTTTTTAATTTAATTGGATTAAAATTATTGAAATATATAAAAGAAATTAAGTAAATTAATAAAATATTAAATAATAAATATATATTTAGTCAATTATATGGAGCTATTTGAGGAATAAAAAAAATATTAAGGTTAATTAATAATTTTAAAATGACATTTTAATGTTATATTTAACTAATTTTTTTTCATTAGAAGTATTTATTAATATACTATTTGTGATTTAAGAGATCATTACTTAAATTTCAGTCATCTAATGATATTGATTTTAATCAGTTGATAAAATTATAATTAGATGTTCTTTCAATTACAATAGGTATAAAACTGTGATTTATACCACAGATTTCTGAACATTGTCCAAAAAAGATTCCTGGGCGATTAATTAATATTAAGGTTTGATTAATTCGTCCAGGGATTGAATCTACTTTAATTCCTAATGATGGAACAGTTCAAGAATGAATTACATCAATTGAATTAATTAATATACGAATTTGGTTATTAAAAGGGATGATTATTCGGTTATCAACATCAAGAAGACGGAAAGAATTAATATTATTATTTTTAATTATGAATGAATTAAAATCAATATTTTCGAAGTCAGAATATTCATATCTTCAATATCATTGATGACCAATAGATTTAATAGAAATTAGGGGGTTATTGATTTCATCATTTAAATATAGAATTTTTAATGATGGTATAGCTATATAAATTAAAATAATTATAGGGATAATAGTTCAAATGATTTCAATAGTTTGATTTTGTATAATAAATTTATTATTTATATTATTAGAAATAATAGATGAAATTATATAAATAATAATAATAGTAATTAATAATAAAATTATGATTGCATGATCATGGAAAAAAATTAATTGTTCTATATTTGGAGAGTTAGCATCTTGTAAATTTAATATTGACCAAGTAGAAATTTCTAAAAAAAGTAATATACTTTATATATGAATTTTAAATTCATTGCACTAATCTGCCATAATAGAATTTATTAATAATAGGAATTTCATTAAATCTATGATTATAAGGAGGATAAATATGTAATCATTCGATTGAAGTATTTATATAATAAGAAAATAAATTAATACGTTGAGATGAAAAACTTTCTCATATAATAAAAATAAAATAAATAATTCTTAGTATAGAAGTAATTGATCCAATAGAGGAAATTACGTTTCATCTTATAAAACTATCAGGGTAGTCAGAATAACGGCGAGGTATCCCTCTTAATCCTAAAAAATGTTGTGGAAAAAATGTAAGGTTAACACCAATAAATATAACAATAAATTGAATTTTAAGTCATTTTTTATTTATTAAAATTCCAGTTATAAGAGGATATCAATAAATAAATCCACCTATAATAGCAAATACAGCACCTATAGATAAAACATAATGAAAATGGGCTACAACATAATATGTATCATGTAAAATGATGTCAATTGATGAATTAGCTAAAATTACACCTGTTAATCCACCAATTGTAAATAAAAAAATAAAACCTAATGATCATATATTAATGGGATTAAATTTAATTTTTGTTCCATGAATAGTTGCTAATCAACTAAAAATTTTAATTCCAGTAGGAATAGCAATAATTATTGTAGCTGAAGTAAAATAAGCTCGTGTGTCAACATCCATACCAATAGTAAATATATGATGAGCTCAAACAATAAATCCAAGGAATCCAATTGTTAGTATTGCATAAATTATTCCTAATCTTCCAAAAGTTTCTTTTTTCCCTCTTTCATTATAAATTATATGTGAAATTATTCCAAATCCAGGTAAAATTAAAATATAAACTTCAGGGTGACCAAAAAATCAAAATAAATGTTGATATAAAATTGGATCACCTCCCCCAGATGGATCAAAAAATGAAGTATTTAGATTGCGATCAGTTAATAATATAGTAATAGCTCCTGCTAATACAGGGACTGCTAATAGAAGAAGGATAGCTGTAATTATAATTGATCATGAAAATAGAGATATTTTTTCAAGAGAAATTGAATTGGGACGTATGTTTAGAATTGTGGTAATAAAATTAATTGCTCCTATAATAGACGATATTCCAGCTATGTGTAAAGAAAAAATAGCTAAATCTACTGATAAACCTTCATGATTAATATTTAAAGATAAGGGGGGATAAACTGTTCATCCTGTACCTACACCTTGATTAAAAATTCTTCTTATAATTAATAATGAAATAGATGGGGGTAATAATCAAAATCTTATATTATTTATTCGAGGGAATGCTATATCAGGGGCTCCTAACATTAAAGGAACTAATCAATTTCCAAATCCCCCAATTATAATTGGTATAACTATAAAGAAAATTATAATAAATGCATGAGCTGTTACAATTGAGTTATAAATTTGGTCATTATTGATTAGAAATCCAGGATTCCCTAATTCTATTCGAATAATAATTCTTATTGAAGATCCAATTATTCCTGATCATATACCAAAAATAAAATATAGAATACCAATATCTTTATGATTTGTAGAGAATAGTCATTTTTGCGTAATTTAAGTAATGTGTCTGATTAAAGTAATAAACTGTAAATTTATTTAAAAGATAAAAATATCTTCTTTACTAATTTTTATATTATTTATAAAATTTTATAATTAATATAATTATATCTTTAAATTTGCAATTTAATATTTTTAATAAACTAAAAATTTAATTGTATAAGATTTAAAATAATAAATTTTATTTTTAACTTTGAAGGTTAATAGTATTTGATTTAACTTAAAATCTTTAAATTAATCAAATTCTTGAAAATCAAAGAAAAATAAATGAATTAATAAGGATAAATTTTTTTAATTTATAATTTTTAAAGACTTTAATTTTTTCATTTTTTAAATTTGATTTAAAGTTTAAGTTTTTTATAATTATTAAATAAATACAGGATCGTAAATAAATTAAGAATGTAAGAATAGATATTATAATTAATATAAAGATTAAAATATAGTTTGAATTTAATCTTATATTATATAAAGATAATCATTTTATTATAAATCCAAATATAGGAGGTAATCCTCTAATTGAAATGAAATTTATTAATAGAATTGTATTTAAGTATTTATTATTTATTTTAAATAATTGATTAATAAAATTAATATTATAGTTGGAGAAAATTATTATGATTGAATAATTAATGATAGAATAAGAGATAAAATATAATAATCATAATTTTTCTCTAATTGTGGAATTTAATAATATTCAGGAAATATGATTAATAGAGGAATAAGCAAGAATTATTCGAAAGGATTGATGATTTAATCTAAGGATAACTCCAAATATACATGAACAAATAATTGAGATATAAATTATATTATTTAAAGAAGTATATATAATTAAAATTATAGGAATAATTTTTTGTCATGTTGATAAAATTAAACAGTTTACCCAAGTTAAATTACATATTAAATTAATAAATCAATTATGAAATGGGGCTGCTCCTAGTTTGATTAAAATAGATATATTAATGAATATGAATGATAAATGATTAATTTGAAAAAAATTAATTATTAAAGAATTAGAAAATATAATTAATATTGATGAAGAAAAAGTTTGGATAATGAAATATTTTAAAGATAAGTTTTTAAAAAATTTATTGGAATAAATAATTAAAGGAATGAATGTTATTATATTAAATTCTAATATAATTCAAATTATAAATCATGAATTTATTGAAATAGCCAGTATAGGGGAAATTAATATTGAAGGAATAATATAAATATATAAAAATATAGGTTGAAGAATATATTTTAATGTAAGATGCATAATAATATTTGAAATTATTAGAAATAGTTTAATTCTATTAAATATAATAAAGGTAAATTAGATTTACATAATTTATTCTATCAAAATAATCCTTTTATATCAGGCACTTTATTTATAAAGAAGATTAATTCTATATTTAGATTATGAGTCTAAAAGCTTATTTAGGTTAGCTTATCTTTATGATAAACTTAAAAATTATTTATTAATTAATAATTTATTATAATTAATTTAGTTAAATAAAATTATTAAATTAATTAATTTAATTTTAATTATTAAATAATATTATTAAACAAATCTTAATTATTTGATTAAATTAATATTTAGCCAAATTTTAGTTATTAAAAAAAATTATTAAACAAATCTTAATTATTAAACAAATTTTAATTATTTGATTAAATTAATATTTAGCCAAATTTTAGATATGAGAAAAAATTATTAAACAAATATAAATTATTTGATTAAATTAATATTTAGTCAAATTTTAGATATGAGAAAAAATTATTAAACAAATATAAATTATTTGATTAAATTAATATTTAGTCAAATTTTAGATATGAGAAAAAATTATTAAACAAAATAAATTATTTGATTAAATTAATATTTAACCAAATTTTAAAAATAAAAAAAATTATTAAATAAATTTTAATTATTTGATTAAATTAATAATTAGGTAAATTTTAGATATTAAAAAAAAATTATTAAATAAATTTTAATTAATATATAAAATTAATAATAATTTAATTTTTAAATATTAAATAAAATTATTAAGTTAATTTAATTATTAATTTAAAATTAATTATTATTTTTATTTAAGTATAAAATAAATTTTAAAAATTAATTATAATTAAAAATTAATATAATTTTAAATTAAAGGGAATATTTTAAATTAAATGGAAAAAATTTAAAAACCATTTGAATTTAAAGCCTTTAATTTGAGGGATTAATAAATTATAATTAAAAATTAATATAATTTTAAATTAAAGGGAATATTTTAAATTAAATGGAAAAATTTTAAAAACCATTTGAATTTAAAGCCTTTAATTTGAGGAATTAATAAATTATAATTAAAAATTAATATAATTTTAAATTAAAGGGAATATTTTAAATTAAATGGAAAAATTTTAAAAACCATTTGAATTTAAAGTCTTTAATTTGAAGAATTAATAAATTATAATTAAAAATTAATATAATTTTAAATTAAAGGGAATATTTTAAATTAAATGGAAAAAATTAAAAAACCATTTGAATTTAAAGCCTTTAATTTGAAGAATTAATAAATTATAATTAAAAATTAATATAATTTTAAATTAAAGGGAATATTTTAAATTAAATGGAAAAATTTTAAAAACCATTTGAATTTAAAGCCTTTAATTTGAGGAATTAATAAATTATAATTAAAAATTAATATAATTTTAAATTAAAGGGAATATTTTAAATTAAATGGGAAAAATTTAAAAACCATTTGAATTTAAAGCCTTTAATTTGAGGAATTAATAAATTATAATTAAAAATTAATATAATTTTAAATTAAAGGGAATATTTTAAATTAACTGGAAAAAATTTAAAAACCATTTGAATTTAAAGCCTTTAATTTGAGGAATTAATAAATTATAATTAAAAATTAATATAATTTTAAATTAAAGGGAATATTTTAAATTAAATGGAAAAATTTAAAAACCATTTGAATTTAAAGTCTTTAATTTGAGGAATTAATAAATTATAATTAAAAATTAATATAATTTTAAATTAAAGGGAATATTTTAAATTAAATGGAAAAAAATTAAAAACCATTTGAATTTAAAGCCTTTAATTTGAGGAATTAATAAATTATAATTAAAAATTAATATAATTTTAAATTAAAGGGAATATTTTAAATTAAATGGAAAAAAAAAATTAAAAACCATTTGAATTTAAAGCCTTTAATTTGAGGAATTAATAAATTATAATTAAAAATTAATATAATTTTAAATTAAAGGGAATATTTTAAATTAAATGGAAAAATTTTAAAAACCATTTGAATTTAAAGCCTTTAATTTGAGGGATTAATAAATTATAATTAAAAATTAATATAATTTTAAATTAAAGGGAATATTTTAAATTAAATGGAAAAAATTTAAAAACCATTTGAATTTAAAGCCTTTAATTTGAGGGATTAATAAATTATAATTAAAAATTAATATAATTTTAAATTAAAGGGAATATTTTAAATTAACTGGAAAAAATTTAAAAACCATTTGAATTTAAAGCCTTTAATTTGAGGAATTAATAAATTATAATTAAAAATTAATATAATTTTAAATTAAAGGGAATATTTTAAATTAAATGGAAAAAATTTAAAAACCATTTGAATTTAAAGCCTTTAATTTGAGGAATTAATAAATTATAATTAAAAATTAATATAATTTTAAATTAAAGGGAATATTTTAAATTAAATGGAAAAAATTTAAAAACCATTTGAATTTAAAGCCTTTAATTTGAGGGATTAATAAATTATAATTAAAAATTAATATAATTTTAAATTAAAGGGAATATTTTAAATTAAATGGAAAAAATTTAAAAACCATTTGAATTTAAAGCCTTTAATTTGAGGGATTAATAAATTATAATTAAAAATTAATATAATTTTAAATTAAAGGGAATATTTTAAATTAACTGGTAAAAATTTAAAAACCATTTGAATTTAAAGCCTTAAATTTGAGGAATTAATAAATTATAATTAAAAATTAATATAATTTTATATTAAAGGGAATATTTTAAATTAAATGGAAAAAATTAAAAAACCATTTGAATTTAAAGCCTTTAATTTGAGGGATTAATAAATTATAATTAAAAATTAATATAATTTTAAATTAAAGGGAATATTTTAAATTAAATGGAAAAATTTTAAAAACCATTTGAATTTAAAGCCTTTAATTTGAGGGATTAATAAATTATAATTAAAAATTAATATAATTTTAAATTAAAGGGAATATTTTAAATTAAATGGAAAAATTTTAAAAACCATTTGAATTTAAAGCCTTTAATTTGAGGAATTAATAAATTATAATTAAAAATTAATATAATTTTAAATTAAAGGGAATATTTTAAATTAAATGGAAAAAATTAAAAAACCATTTGAATTTAAAGCCTTTAATTTGAGGGATTAATAAATTATAATTAAAAATTAATATAATTTTAAATTAAAGGGAATATTTTAAATTAAATGGGAAAAATTTAAAAACCATTTGAATTTAAAGCCTTTAATTTGAGGAATTAATAAATTATAATTAAAAATTAATATAATTTTAAATTAAAGGGAATATTTTAAATTAAATGGAAAAAATTTAAAAACCATTTGAATTTAAAGCCTTTAATTTGAGGGATTAATAAATTATAATTAAAAATTAATATAATTTTAAATTAAAGGGAATATTTTAAATTAACTGGAAAAAATTTAAAAACCATTTGAATTTAAAGCCTTTAATTTGAAGGATTAATAAATTATAATTAAAAATTAATATAATTTTAAATTAAAGGGAATATTTTAAATTAAATGGAAAAAATTTAAAAACCATTTGAATTTAAAGCCTTTAATTTGAGGAATTAATAAATTATAATTAAAAATTAATATAATTTTAAATTAAAGGGAATATTTTAAATTAAATTGAAAAAATTTAAAAACCATTTGAATTTAAAGCCTTTAATTTGAGGGATTAATAAATTATAATTAAAAATTAATATAATTTTAAATTAAAGGGAATATTTTAAATTAAATGGAAAAAATTTAAAAACCATTTGAATTTAAAGCCTTTAATTTGAGGGATTAATAAATTATAATTAAAAATTAATATAATTTTAAATTAAAGGGAATATTTTAAATTAACTGGAAAAAATTTAAAAACCATTTGAATTTAAAGCCTTTAATTTGAGGAATTAATAAATTATAATTAAAAATTAATATAATTTTAAATTAAAGGGAATATTTTAAATTAAATGGAAAAATTTTAAAAACCATTTGAATTTAAAGTCTTTAATTTGAAGAATTAATAAATTATAATTAAAAATTAATATAATTTTAAATTAAAGGGAATATTTTAAATTAAATGGAAAAAATTAAAAAACCATTTGAATTTAAAGCCTTTAATTTGAAGAATTAATAAATTATAATTAAAAATTAATATAATTTTAAATTAAAGGGAATATTTTAAATTAAATGGAAAAAATTAAAAAACCATTTGAATTTAAAGCCTTTAATTTGAGGGATTAATAAATTATAATTAAAAATTAATATAATTTTAAATTAAAGGGAATATTTTAAATTAAATGGGAAAAATTTAAAAACCATTTGAATTTAAAGCCTTTAATTTGAGGAATTAATAAATTATAATTAAAAATTAATATAATTTTAAATTAAAGGGAATATTTTAAATTAACTGGAAAAAATTTAAAAACCATTTGAATTTAAAGCCTTTAATTTGAGGAATTAATAAATTATAATTAAAAATTAATATAATTTTAAATTAAAGGGAATATTTTAAATTAAATGGAAAAATTTAAAAACCATTTGAATTTAAAGCCTTTAATTTGAGGAATTAATAAATTATAATTAAAAATTAATATAATTTTAAATTAAAGGGAATATTTTAAATTAAATGGAAAAAAATTAAAAACCATTTGAATTTAAAGCCTTTAATTTGAGGAATTAATAAATTATAATTAAAAATTAATATAATTTTAAATTAAAGGGAATATTTTAAATTAAATGGAAAAAATTTAAAAACCATTTGAATTTAAAGCCTTTAATTTGAGGAATTAATAAATTATAATTAAAAATTAATATAATTTTAAATTAAAGGGAATATTTTAAATTAAATGGAAAAAAAATTAAAAACCATTTGAATTTAAAGCCTTTAATTTGAGGAATTAATAAATTATAATTAAAAATTAATATAATTTTAAATTAAAGGGAATATTTTAAATTAAATGGAAAAATTTTAAAAACCATTTGAATTTAAAGCCTTTAATTTGAGGAATTAATAAATTATAATTAAAAATTAATATAATTTTAAATTAAAGGGAATATTTTAAATTAAATGGAAAAAATTAAAAAACCATTTGAATTTAAAGCCTTTAATTTGAGGGATTAATAAATTATAATTAAAAATTAATATAATTTTAAATTAAAGGGAATATTTTAAATTAAATGGGAAAAATTTAAAAACCATTTGAATTTAAAGCCTTTAATTTGAGGAATTAATAAATTATAATTAAAAATTAATATAATTTTAAATTAAAGGGAATATTTTAAATTAAATGGAAAAAATTTAAAAACCATTTGAATTTAAAGCCTTTAATTTGAGGGATTAATAAATTATAATTAAAAATTAATATAATTTTAAATTAAAGGGAATATTTTAAATTAACTGGAAAAAATTTAAAAACCATTTGAATTTAAAGCCTTTAATTTGAGGGATTAATAAATTATAATTAAAAATTAATATAATTTTAAATTAAAGGGAATATTTTAAATTAACTGGAAAAAATTTAAAAACCATTTGAATTTAAAGCCTTTAATTTGAGGGATTAATAAATTATAATTAAAAATTAATATAATTTTAAATTAAAGGGAATATTTTAAATTAAATGGAAAAAATTTAAAAACCATTTGAATTTAAAGCCTTTAATTTGAGGGATTAATAAATTATAATTAAAAATTAATATAATTTTAAATTAAAGGGAATATTTTAAATTAACTGGAAAAAATTTAAAAACCATTTGAATTTAAAGCCTTTAATTTGAGGGATTAATAAATTATAATTAAAAATTAATATAATTTTAAATTAAAGGGAATATTTTAAATTAAATGGAAAAAATTTAAAAACCATTTGAATTTAAAGCCTTTAATTTGAGGAATTAATAAATTATAATTAAAAATTAATATAATTTTAAATTAAAGGGAATATTTTAAATTAAATGGAAAAAATTTAAAAACCATTTGAATTTAAAGCCTTTAATTTGAGGGATTAATAAATTATAATTAAAAATTAATATAATTTTAAATTAAAGGGAATATTTTAAATTAAATGGAAAAAATTTAAAAACCATTTGAATTTAAAGCCTTTAATTTGAGGAATTAATAAATTATAATTAAAAATTAATATAATTTTAAATTAAAGGGAATATTTTAAATTAAATGGAAAAAATTTAAAAACCATTTGAATTTAAAGCCTTTAATTTGAGGGATTAATAAATTATAATTAAAAATTAATATAATTTTAAATTAAAGGGAATATTTTAAATTAAATGGAAAAAATTTAAAAACCATTTGAATTTAAAGCCTTTAATTTGAGGGATTAATAAATTATAATTAAAAATTAATATAATTTTAAATTAAAGGGAATATTTTAAATTAACTGGAAAAAATTTAAAAACCATTTGAATTTAAAGCCTTTAATTTGAGGAATTAATAAATTATAATTAAAAATTAATATAATTTTAAATTAAAGGGAATATTTTAAATTAAATGGAAAAAATTTAAAAACCATTTGAATTTAAAGCCTTTAATTTGAGGGATTAATAAATTATAATTAAAAATTAATATAATTTTAAATTAAAGGGAATATTTTAAATTAACTGGAAAAAATTTAAAAACCATTTGAATTTAAAGCCTTTAATTTGAGGGATTAATAAATTATAATTAAAAATTAATATAATTTTAAATTAAAGGGAATATTTTAAATTAACTGGAAAAAATTTAAAAACCATTTGAATTTAAAGCCTTTAATTTGAGGGATTAATAAATTATAATTAAAAATTAATATAATTTTAAATTAAAGGGAATATTTTAAATTAAATGGAAAAAATTTAAAAACCATTTGAATTTAAAGCCTTTAATTTGATGGATTAATAAATTATAATTAAAAATTAATATAATTTTAAATTAAAGGGAATATTTTAAATTAAATGGAAAAATTTTAAAAACCATTTGAATTTAAAGCCTTTAATTTGAGGGATTAATAAATTATAATTAAAAATTAATATAATTTTAAATTAAAGGGAATATTTTAAATTAAATGGAAAAAATTTAAAAACCATTTGAATTTAAAGCCTTTAATTTGAGGAATTAATAAATTATAATTAAAAATTAATATAATTTTAAATTAAAGGGAATATTTTAAATTAACTGGAAAAAATTTAAAAACCATTTGAATTTAAAGCCTTTAATTTGAGGAATTAATAAATTATAATTAAAAATTAATATAATTTTAAATTAAAGGGAATATTTTAAATTAAATGGAAAAAAAATTAAAAACCATTTGAATTTAAAGCCTTTAATTTGAGGAATTAATAAATTATAATTAAAAATTAATATAATTTTAAATTAAAGGGAATATTTTAAATTAAATGGAAAAATTTTAAAAACCATTTGAATTTAAAGCCTTTAATTTGAGGAATTAATAAATTATAATTAAAAATTAATATAATTTTAAATTAAAGGGAATATTTTAAATTAAATGGAAAAAATTAAAAAACCATTTGAATTTAAAGCCTTTAATTTGAGGGATTAATAAATTATAATTAAAAATTAATATAATTTTAAATTAAAGGGAATATTTTAAATTAAATGGGAAAAATTTAAAAACCATTTGAATTTAAAGCCTTTAATTTGAGGAATTAATAAATTATAATTAAAAATTAATATAATTTTAAATTAAAGGGAATATTTTAAATTAAATGGAAAAAATTTAAAAACCATTTGAATTTAAAGCCTTTAATTTGAGGGATTAATAAATTATAATTAAAAATTAATATAATTTTAAATTAAAGGGAATATTTTAAATTAACTGGAAAAAATTTAAAAACCATTTGAATTTAAAGCCTTTAATTTGAGGGATTAATAAATTATAATTAAAAATTAATATAATTTTAAATTAAAGGGAATATTTTAAATTAACTGGAAAAAATTTAAAAACCATTTGAATTTAAAGCCTTTAATTTGAGGGATTAATAAATTATAATTAAAAATTAATATAATTTTAAATTAAAGGGAATATTTTAAATTAAATGGAAAAAATTTAAAAACCATTTGAATTTAAAGCCTTTAATTTGAGGGATTAATAAATTATAATTAAAAATTAATATAATTTTAAATTAAAGGGAATATTTTAAATTAACTGGAAAAAATTTAAAAACCATTTGAATTTAAAGCCTTTAATTTGAGGGATTAATAAATTATAATTAAAAATTAATATAATTTTAAATTAAAGGGAATATTTTAAATTAAATGGAAAAAATTTAAAAACCATTTGAATTTAAAGCCTTTAATTTGAGGAATTAATAAATTATAATTAAAAATTAATATAATTTTAAATTAAAGGGAATATTTTAAATTAAATGGAAAAAATTTAAAAACCATTTGAATTTAAAGCCTTTAATTTGAGGGATTAATAAATTATAATTAAAAATTAATATAATTTTAAATTAAAGGGAATATTTTAAATTAAATGGAAAAAATTTAAAAACCATTTGAATTTAAAGCCTTTAATTTGAGGAATTAATAAATTATAATTAAAAATTAATATAATTTTAAATTAAAGGGAATATTTTAAATTAAATGGAAAAAATTTAAAAACCATTTGAATTTAAAGCCTTTAATTTGAGGGATTAATAAATTATAATTAAAAATTAATATAATTTTAAATTAAAGGGAATATTTTAAATTAAATGGAAAAAATTTAAAAACCATTTGAATTTAAAGCCTTTAATTTGAGGGATTAATAAATTATAATTAAAAATTAATATAATTTTAAATTAAAGGGAATATTTTAAATTAACTGGTAAAAATTTAAAAACCATTTGAATTTAAAGCCTTTAATTTGAGGAATTAATAAATTATAATTAAAAATTAATATAATTTTAAATTAAAGGGAATATTTTAAATTAAATGGAAAAAATTTAAAAACCATTTGAATTTAAAGCCTTTAATTTGAGGGATTAATAAATTATAATTAAAAATTAATATAATTTTAAATTAAAGGGAATATTTTAAATTAAATGGAAAAAATTTAAAAACCGTTTGAATTTAAAGCCTTTAATTTGAGGAATTAATAAATTATAATTAAAAATTAATATAATTTTAAATTAAAGGGAATATTTTAAATTAAATGGAAAAATTTTAAAAACCATTTGAATTTAAAGCCTTTAATTTGAGGAATTAATAAATTATAATTAAAAATTAATATAATTTTAAATTAAAGGGAATATTTTAAATTAAATGGAAAAAATTAAAAAAACCATTTGAATTTAAAGCCTTTAATTTGAGGGATTAATAAATTATAATTAAAAATTAATATAATTTTAAATTAAAGGGAATATTTTAAATTAAATGGGAAAAATTTAAAAACCATTTGAATTTAAAGCCTTTAATTTGAGGGATTAATAAATTATAATTAAAAATTAATATAATTTTAAATTAAAGGGAATATTTTAAATTAAATGGGAAAAATTTAAAAACCATTTGAATTTAAAGCCTTTAATTTGAGGAATTAATAAATTATAATTAAAAATTAATATAATTTTAAATTAAAGGGAATATTTTAAATTAAATGGAAAAAATTTAAAAACCATTTGAATTTAAAGCCTTTAATTTGAGGGATTAATAAATTATAATTAAAAATTAATATAATTTTAAATTAAAGGGAATATTTTAAATTAACTGGAAAAAATTTAAAAACCATTTGAATTTAAAGCCTTTAATTTGAGGGATTAATAAATTATAATTAAAAATTAATATAATTTTAAATTAAAGGGAATATTTTAAATTAAATGGGAAAAATTTAAAAACCATTTGAATTTAAAGCCTTTAATTTGAGGAATTAATAAATTATAATTAAAAATTAATATAATTTTAAATTAAAGGGAATATTTTAAATTAAATGGAAAAAAAATTAAAAACCATTTGAATTTAAAGCCTTTAATTTGAGGGATTAATAAATTATAATTAAAAATTAATATAATTTTAAATTAAAGGGAATATTTTAAATTAAATGGAAAAAATTTAAAAACCATTTGAATTTAAAGCCTTTAATTTGAGGGATTAATAAATTATAATTAAAAATTAATATAATTTTAAATTAAAGGGAATATTTTAAATTAACTGGAAAAAATTTAAAAACCATTTGAATTTAAAGCCTTTAATTTGAGGGATTAATAAATTATAATTAAAAATTAATATAATTTTAAATTAAAGGGAATATTTTAAATTAAATGGAAAAAATTTAAAAACCATTTGAATTTAAAGCCTTTAATTTGAGGAATTAATAAATTATAATTAAAAATTAATATAATTTTAAATTAAAGGGAATATTTTAAATTAAATGGAAAAAATTTAAAAACCATTTGAATTTAAAGCCTTTAATTTGAGGGATTAATAAATTATAATTAAAAATTAATATAATTTTAAATTAAAGGGAATATTTTAAATTAAATGGAAAAAATTTAAAAACCATTTGAATTTAAAGCCTTTAATTTGAGGAATTAATAAATTATAATTAAAAATTAATATAATTTTAAATTAAAGGGAATATTTTAAATTAAATGGAAAAAATTTAAAAACCATTTGAATTTAAAGCCTTTAATTTGAGGGATTAATAAATTATAATTAAAAATTAATATAATTTTAAATTAAAGGGAATATTTTAAATTAAATGGAAAAAATTTAAAAACCATTTGAATTTAAAGCCTTTAATTTGAGGGATTAATAAATTATAATTAAAAATTAATATAATTTTAAATTAAAGGGAATATTTTAAATTAACTGGTAAAAATTTAAAAACCATTTGAATTTAAAGCCTTTAATTTGAGGAATTAATAAATTATAATTAAAAATTAATATAATTTTAAATTAAAGGGAATATTTTAAATTAAATGGAAAAAATTTAAAAACCATTTGAATTTAAAGCCTTTAATTTGAGGGATTAATAAATTATAATTAAAAATTAATATAATTTTAAATTAAAGGGAATATTTTAAATTAAATGGAAAAAATTTAAAAACCGTTTGAATTTAAAGCCTTTAATTTGAGGAATTAATAAATTATAATTAAAAATTAATATAATTTTAAATTAAAGGGAATATTTTAAATTAAATGGAAAAATTTTAAAAACCATTTGAATTTAAAGCCTTTAATTTGAGGAATTAATAAATTATAATTAAAAATTAATATAATTTTAAATTAAAGGGAATATTTTAAATTAAATGGAAAAAATTAAAAAAACCATTTGAATTTAAAGCCTTTAATTTGAGGGATTAATAAATTATAATTAAAAATTAATATAATTTTAAATTAAAGGGAATATTTTAAATTAAATGGGAAAAATTTAAAAACCATTTGAATTTAAAGCCTTTAATTTGAGGGATTAATAAATTATAATTAAAAATTAATATAATTTTAAATTAAAGGGAATATTTTAAATTAAATGGGAAAAATTTAAAAACCATTTGAATTTAAAGCCTTTAATTTGAGGAATTAATAAATTATAATTAAAAATTAATATAATTTTAAATTAAAGGGAATATTTTAAATTAAATGGAAAAAATTTAAAAACCATTTGAATTTAAAGCCTTTAATTTGAGGGATTAATAAATTATAATTAAAAATTAATATAATTTTAAATTAAAGGGAATATTTTAAATTAACTGGAAAAAATTTAAAAACCATTTGAATTTAAAGCCTTTAATTTGAGGGATTAATAAATTATAATTAAAAATTAATATAATTTTAAATTAAAGGGAATATTTTAAATTAAATGGGAAAAATTTAAAAACCATTTGAATTTAAAGCCTTTAATTTGAGGAATTAATAAATTATAATTAAAAATTAATATAATTTTAAATTAAAGGGAATATTTTAAATTAAATGGAAAAAAAATTAAAAACCATTTGAATTTAAAGCCTTTAATTTGAGGGATTAATAAATTATAATTAAAAATTAATATAATTTTAAATTAAAGGGAATATTTTAAATTAAATGGAAAAAAAATTAAAAACCATTTGAATTTAAAGCCTTTAATTTGAGGGATTAATAAATTATAATTAAAAATTAATATAATTTTAAATTAAAGGGAATATTTTAAATTAAATGGAAAAAAATTAAAAACCATTTGAATTTAAAGCCTTTAATTTGAGGGATTAATAAATTATAATTAAAAATTAATATAATTTTAAATTAAAGGGAATATTTTAAATTAAATGGAAAAAATTTAAAAACCATTTGAATTTAAAGCCTTTAATTTGAGGAATTAATAAATTATAATTAAAAATTAATATAATTTTAAATTAAAGGGAATATTTTAAATTAAATGGAAAAAATTTAAAAACCATTTGAATTTAAAGCCTTTAATTAGAGGAATTAATAAATTATAATTAAAAATTAATATAATTTTAAATTAAAGGGAATATTTTAAATTAAATGGAAAAAAATTAAAAACCATTTGAATTTAAATATTTTAATTTTAGGATTAATAAATTATTCTAGAAATTAAATATAATTTAAATTTTAAAGTAATATTAAAAAATAAATTAAAAAAAATTGAAAAATTAAATGAAAATAAAATAAGAGTAAAAATTATTTGTTTTTTTATTTTTATTTAATTAAAAATTATAAAAAAATTATTTAATTTGATTTTAAATTATATTAATTTATAATTTATAGAATTTATATAATTTTTTAAAATAAAAAAAAATTAATTTAATAATTTGATTAAAAAAAAAATAAATAAAAAATAATTAATTATTTTATAATTTTAATAATTTAAAAAAAATATTAGTATAAATTATTTAATGTTTAATTTTATTTATATTTTATTTATAGAATTAATATAAAATATTATAAAAAAAAATAATTATTTGTTAATAAATAATTTAATTTAAAATAAATTTTAATATTAATTTTAAATTAATATATAAATTATTTATTATTATATATTAAATAATGCTTATTAATTAGCTAGGTGATTATAAGATGAATAAACGCTATATTTAAATTGTGAGAAAAAAAAAGAATCTGTATTTTAATTTATCATTAAATAAATATATTAATGTAAATTATATTAATCGGTTTATACAATAAATATTATTTTAATAATAAACCTATAACAAATTAATCTTAAATTCGAAATAAATCTAATATATAATATTAATTTTAAATTAATATATAAATTATTTATTATTATATATTAAATAATGCTTATTAATTAGCTAGGTGATTATAAGATGAATAAACGCTATATTTAAATTGTGAGAAAAAGAAAGAATCTGTATTTTAATTTATCATTAAATAAATATATTAATGTAAATTAGATTAATCGGTTTATACAATAAATATTATTTTAATAATAAACCTATAACAAATTAATCTTAAATTCGAAATAAATCTAATATATAATATTAATTTTAAATTAATATATAAATTATTTATTATTATATATTAAATAATGCTTATTAATTAGCTAGGTGATTATAAGATGAATAAACGCTATATTTAAATTGTGAGAAAAAAAAAGAATCTGTATTTTAATTTATCATTAAATAAATATATTAATGTAAATTAGATTAATCGGTTTATACAATAAATATTATTTTAATAATAAACCTATAACAAATTAATCTTAAATTCGAAATAAATCTAATATATAATATTAATTTTAAATTAATATATAAATTATTTATTATTATATATTAAATAATGCTTATTAATTAGCTAGGTGATTATAAGATGAATAAACGCTATATTTAAATTGTGAGAAAAAGAAAGAATCTGTATTTTAATTTATCATTAAATAAATATATTAATGTAAATTAGATTAATCGGTTTATACAATAAATATTATTTTAATAATAAACCTATAACAAATTAATCTTAAATTCGAAATAAATCTAATATATAATATTAATTTTAAATTAATATATAAATTATTTATTATTATATATTAAATAATGCTTATTAATTAGCTAGGTGATTATAAGATGAATAAACGCTATATTTAAATTGTGAGAAAAAGAAAGAATCTGTATTTTAATTTATCATTAAATAAATATATTAATGTAAATTAGATTAATCGGTTTATACAATAAATATTATTTTAATAATAAACCTATAACAAATTAATCTTAAATTCGAAATAAATCTAATATATAATATTAATTTTAAATTAATATATAAATTATTTATTATTATATATTAAATAATGCTTATTAATTAACTATGTAATTATAAGATGTGTAAACGTTTATTTAAATAAATTAAAAAAGAATTAATATTATAATTTATTATTAAATAAATATATTAATGTAATATATATATATATATATAATATTAATTTTAAATTAATATATAAATTATTTATTATTATATATTAAATAATGCTTATTAATTAACTATGTAATTATAAGATGTGTAAACGTTTATTTAAATAAATTAAAAAAGAATTAATATTATAATTTATTATTAAATAAATATATTAATGTAATATATATATATATATATATAATATTAATTTTAAATTAATATATAAATTATTTATTATTATATATTAAATAATGCTTATTAATTAACTATGTAATTATAAGATGTGTAAACGTTTATTTAAATAAATTAAAAAAGAATTAATATTATAATTTATTATTAAATAAATATATTAATGTAATATATATATATATATATAATATTAATTTTAAATTAATATATAAATTATTTATTATTATATATTAAATAATGCTTATAAATTAACTATGTAATTATAAGATGTGTAAACGTTTATTTAAATAAATTAAAAAAGAATTAATATTATAATTTATTATTAAATAAATATATTAATGTAATATATATATATATATATAATATTAATTTTAAATTAATATATAAATTATTTATTATTATATATTAAATAATGCTTATAAATTAACTATGTAATTATAAGATGTGTAAACGTTTATTTAAATAAATTAAAAAAGAATTAATATTATAATTTATTATTAAATAAATATATTAATGTAATATATATATATATATATAATATTAATTTTAAATTAATATATAAATTATTTATTATTATATATTAAATAATGCTTATTAATTAGCTAGGTGATTATAAGATGAATAAACGCTATATTTAAATTGTGAGAAAAAGAAAGAATCTGTATTTTAATTTATCATTAAATAAATATATTAATGTAAATTAGATTAATCGGTTTATACAATAAATATTATTTTAATAATAAACCTATAACAAATTAATCTTAAATTCGAAATAAATCTAATATATAATATTAATTTTAAATTAATATATAAATTATTTATTATTATATATTAAATAATGCTTATTAATTAACTATGTAATTATAAGATGTGTAAACGTTTATTTAAATAAATTAAAAAAGAATTAATATTATAATTTATTATTAAATAAATATATTAATGTAATATATATATATATATATAATATTAATTTTAAATTAATATATAAATTATTTATTATTATATATTAAATAATGCTTATTAATTAACTATGTAATTATAAGATGTGTAAACGTTTATTTAAATAAATTAAAAAAGAATTAATATTATAATTTATTATTAAATAAATATATTAATGTAATATATATATATATATATATAATATTAATTTTAAATTAATATATAAATTATTTATTATTATATATTAAATAATGCTTATTAATTAACTATATAATTATAAGATGTGTAAACGTTTATTTAAATAAATTAAAAAAGAATTAATATTATAATTTATTATTAAATAAATATATTAATGTAATATATATATATATATATATATATAATATTAATTTTAAATTAATATATAAATTATTTATTATTATATATTAAATAATGCTTATAAATTAACTATGTAATTATAAGATGTGTAAACGTTTATTTAAATAAATTAAAAAAGAATTAATATTATAATTTATTATTAAATAAATATATTAATGTAATATATATATATATATATATAATATTAATTTTAAATTAATATATAAATTATTTATTATTATATATTAAATAATGCTTATAAATTAACTATGTAATTATAAGATGTGTAAACGTTTATTTAAATAAATTAAAAAAGAATTAATATTATAATTTATTATTAAATAAATATATTAATGTAATATATATATATATATATATATATATATATATATATATATATATATATATATATATATATATATATATAAATATATTAATGTATATATAAATATATATTAATATATTTATTTATAAATATATTAAAATTTTAATATTAAAAAAAAAAAAAAACTAGTAAAAAATTTATAGGGAGTATAATAAATAAATAATTTTATATATATATATTAATATAGATAAATTTAATAAAATTAATTAATTAAAAAAATTAATTGTAAATTATAATAAGAAAATTTAAAATAATAAACTTTAAATAAATTAATTAATTGATAATATTTAATATTAAATTTTAATAAAAAAAATTAATATAGATAAATTTAATAAAATTAATTAATTAAAAAAATTAATTGTAAATTATAATAAGAAAATTTAAGATAATAAACTTTAAATAAATTAATTAACTGATAATATTTAATATTAAATTTTAATAAAAAAAATTAATATAGATAAATTTAATAAAATTAATTAATTAAAAAAAATTAATTGTAAATTATAATAAGAAAATTTAAAATAATAAACTTTAAATAAATTAATTAATTAATAATATTTAATATTAAATTTTAATAAAAAAAATTAATATAGATAAATTTAATAAAATTAATTAATTAAAAAAAATTAATTGTAAATTATAATAAGAAAATTTAAAATAATAAACTTTAAATAAATTAATTAATTAATAATATTTAATATTAAATTTTAATAAAAAAAATTAATATAGATAAATTTAATAAAATTAATTAATTAAAAAAAATTAATTGTAAATTATAATAAGAAAATTTAAAATAATAAACTTTAAATAAATTAATTAATTAATAATATTTAATATTAAATTTTAATAAAAAAAATTAATATAGATAAATTTAATAAAATTAATTAATTAAAAAAAATTAATTGTAAATTATAATAAGAAAATTTAAAATAATAAACTTTAAATAAATTAATTAATTAATAATATTTAATATTAAATTTTAATAAAAAAAATTAATATAGATAAATTTAATAAAATTAATTAATTAAAAAAAAATTAATTGTAAATTATAATAAGAAAATTTAAAATAATAAACTTTAAATAAATTAATTAATTAATAATATTTAATATTAAATTTTAATAAAAAAAATTAATATAGATAAATTTAATAAAATTAATTAATTAAAAAAAATTAATTGTAAATATAATAAGAAAATTTAAAATAATAAACTTTAAATAAATTAATTAGTTAATAATATTTAATATTAAATTTTAATAAAAAAAAATTAATATATATAAATTTAATAAAATTAATTAATTAAAAAAAATTAATTGTAAATTATAATAAGAAAATTTAAAATAATAAACTTTAAATAAATTAATTAACTGATAATATTTAATATTAAATTTTAATAAAAAAAATTAATATAGATAAATTTAATAAAATTAATTAATTAAAAAAAATTAATTGTAAATTATAATAAGAAAATTTTAAATAATAAACTTTAAATAAATTAATTAACTGATAATATTTAATATTAAATTTTAATAAAAAAAATTAATATAGATAAATTTAATAAAATTAATTAATTAAAAAAAATTAATTGTAAATTATAATAAGAAAATTTAAAATAATAAACTTTAAATAAATTAATTAATTGATAATATTTAATATTAAATTTTAATAAAAAAAATTAATATAGATAAATTTAATAAAATTAATTAATTAAAAAAATTAATTGTAAATTATAATAAGAAAATTTAAAATAATAAACTTTAAATAAATTAATTAACTGATAATATTTAATATTAAATTTTAATAAAAAAAATTAATATAGATAAATTTAATAAAATTAATTAATTAAAAAAAATTAATTGTAAATTATAATAAGAAAATTTAAAATAATAAACTTTAAATAAATTAATTAATTAATAATATTTAATATTAAATTTTAATAAAAAAAATTAATATAGATAAATTTAATAAAATTAATTAATTAAAAAAAATTAATTGTAAATTATAATAAGAAAATTTAAAATAATAAACTTTAAATAAATTAATTAATTAATAATATTTAATATTAAATTTTAATAAAAAAAATTAATATAGATAAATTTAATAAAATTAATTAATTAAAAAAAATTAATTGTAAATTATAATAAGAAAATTTAAAATAATAAACTTTAAATAAATTAATTAATTAATAATATTTAATATTAAATTTTAATAAAAAAAATTAATATAGATAAATTTAATAAAATTAATTAATTAAAAAAAATTAATTGTAAATTATAATAAGAAAATTTTAAATAATAAACTTTAAATAAATTAATTAACTGATAATATTTAATATTAAATTTTAATAAAAAAAATTAATATAGATAAATTTAATAAAATTAATTAATTAAAAAAAATTAATTGTAAATTATAATAAGAAAATTTAAAATAATAAACTTTAAATAAATTAATTAATTGATAATATTTAATATTAAATTTTAATAAAAAAAAATTAATATAGATAAATTTAATAAAATTAATTAATTAAAAAAAATTAATTGTAAATTATAATAAGAAAATTTAAAATAATAAACTTTAAATAAATTAATTAATTGATAATATTTAATATTAAATTTTAATAAAAAAAATTAATATAGATAAATTTAATAAAATTAATTAATTAAAAAAATTAATTGTAAATTATAATAAGAAAATTTAAAATAATAAACTTTAAATAAATTAATTAACTGATAATATTTAATATTAAATTTTAATAAAAAAAATTAATATAGATAAATTTAATAAAATTAATTAATTAAAAAAAATTAATTGTAAATTATAATAAGAAAATTTAAAATAATAAACTTTAAATAAATTAATTAATTAATAATATTTAATATTAAATTTTAATAAAAAAAATTAATATAGATAAATTTAATAAAATTAATTAATTAAAAAAAATTAATTGTAAATTATAATAAGAAAATTTAAAATAATAAACTTTAAATAAATTAATTAATTAATAATATTTAATATTAAATTTTAATAAAAAAAATTAATATAGATAAATTTAATAAAATTAATTAATTAAAAAAAATTAATTGTAAATTATAATAAGAAAATTTAAAATAATAAACTTTAAATAAATTAATTAATTAATAATATTTAATATTAAATTTTAATAAAAAAAATTAATATAGATAAATTTAATAAAATTAATTAATTAAAAAAAATTAATTGTAAATTATAATAAGAAAATTTAAAATAATAAACTTTAAATAAATTAATTAATTAATAATATTTAATATTAAATTTTAATAAAAAAAATTAATATAGATAAATTTAATAAAATTAATTAATTAAAAAAAAAATTAATTGTAAATTATAATAAGAAAATTTAAAATAATAAACTTTAAATAAATTAATTAATTAATAATATTTAATATTAAATTTTAATAAAAAAAATTAATATAGATAAATTTAATAAAATTAATTAATTAAAAAAAATTAATTGTAAATATAATAAGAAAATTTAAAATAATAAACTTTAAATAAATTAATTAACTGATAATATTTAATATTAAATTTTAATAAAAAAAATTAATATAGATAAATTTAATAAAATTAATTAATTAAAAAAAATTAATTGTAAATTATAATAAGAAAATTTAAAATAATAAACTTTAAATAAATTAATTAGTTAATAATATTTAATATTAAATTTTAATAAAAAAAAATTAATATATATAAATTTAATAAAATTAATTAATTAAAAAAAATTAATTGTAAATTATAATAAGAAAATTTAAAATAATAAACTTTAAATAAATTAATTAACTGATAATATTTAATATTAAATTTTAATAAAAAAAATTAATATAGATAAATTTAATAAAATTAATTAATTAAAAAAAATTAATTGTAAATTATAATAAGAAATTTTTAAATAATAAACTTTAAATAAATTAATTAACTGATAATATTTAATATTAAATTTTAATAAAAAAAATTAATATAGATAAATTTAATAAAATTAATTAATTAAAAAAAATTAATTGTAAATTATAATAAGAAAATTTAAAATAATAAACTTTAAATAAATTAATTAGTTAATAATATTTAATATTAAATTTTAATAAAAAAAATTAATATATATAAATTTAATAAAATTAATTAATTAAAAAAATTAATTGTAAATTATAATAAGAAAATTTAAAATAATAAACTTTAAATAAATTAATTAACTGATAATATTTAATATTAAATTTTAATAAAAAAAATTAATATAGATAAATTTAATAAAATTAATTAATTAAAAAAAATTAATTGTAAATTATAATAAGAAAATTTAAAATAATAAACTTTAAATAAATTAATTAACTGATAATATTTAATATTAAATTTTAATAAAAAAAATTAATATAGATAAATTTAATAAAATTAATTAATTAAAAAAAATTAATTGTAAATTATAATAAGAAAATTTAAAATAATAAACTTTAAATAAATTAATTAATTGATAATATTTAATATTAAATTTTAATAAAAAAAATTAATATAGATAAATTTAATAAAATTAATTAATTAAAAAAAATTAATTGTAAATTATAATAAGAAAATTTAAAATAATAAACTTTAAATAAATTAATTAATTAATAATATTTAATATTAAATTTTAATAAAAAAAATTAATATAGATAAATTTAATAAAATTAATTAATTAAAAAAAATTAATTGTAAATTATAATAAGAAAATTTAAAATAATAAACTTTAAATAAATTAATTAACTGATAATATTTAATATTAAATTTTAATAAAAAAAATTAATATAGATAAATTTAATAAAATTAATTAATTAAAAAAAATTAATTGTAAATTATAATAAGAAAATTTAAAATAATAAATTTTAAATAAATTAATTAATTAATAATATTTAATATTAAATTTTAATAAAAAAAATTAATATAGATAAATTTAATAAAATTAATTAATTAAAAAAAATTAATTGTAAATTATAATAAGAAAATTTAAAATAATAAACTTTAAATAAATTAATTAACTGATAATATTTAATATTAAATTTTAATAAAAAAAATTAATATAGATAAATTTAATAAAATTAATTAATTAAAAAAAAATTAATTGTAAATTATAATAAGAAAATTTAAAATAATAAACTTTAAATAAATTAATTAATTAATAATATTTAATATTAAATTTTAATAAAAAAAATTAATATAGATAAATTTAATAAAATTAATTAATTAAAAAAAATTAATTGTAAATTATAATAAGAAAATTTAAAATAATAAACTTTAAATAAATTAATTAACTGATAATATTTAATATTAAATTTTAATAAAAAAAATTAATATAGATAAATTTAATAAAATTAATTAATTAAAAAAAATTAATTGTAAATTATAATAAGAAAATTTAAAATAATAAACTTTAAATAAATTAATTAATTGATAATATTTAATATTAAATTTTAATAAAAAAAATTAATATAGATAAATTTAATAAAATTAATTAATTAAAAAAAATTAATTGTAAATTATAATAAGAAAATTTAAAATAATAAACTTTAAATAAATTAATTAATTGATAATATTTAATATTAAATTTTAATAAAAAAAATTAATATAGATAAATTTAATAAAATTAATTAATTAAAAAAATTAATTGTAAATTATAATAAGAAAATTTAAAATAATAAACTTTAAATAAATTAATTAATTAATAATATTTAATATTAAATTTTAATAAAAAAAATTAATATAGATAAATTTAATAAAATTAATTAATTAAAAAAAATTAATTGTAAATTATAATAAGAAAATTTAAAATAATAAACTTTAAATAAATTAATTAACTGATAATATTTAATATTAAATTTTAATAAAAAAAATTAATATAGATAAATTTAATAAAATTAATTAATTAAAAAAAATTAATTGTAAATTATAATAAGAAAATTTAAAATAATAAACTTTAAATAAATTAATTAATTAATAATATTTAATATTAAATTTTAATAAAAAAAATTAATATAGATAAATTTAATAAAATTAATTAATTAAAAAAAATTAATTGTAAATTATAATAAGAAAATTTAAAATAATAAACTTTAAATAAATTAATTAATTAATAATATTTAATATTAAATTTTAATAAAAAAAATTAATATAGATAAATTTAATAAAATTAATTAATTAAAAAAAATAATTTAAGTGAAATAATTATATTATATTAATTCTATAAATTATAAAAATATGTTAATTGAAAATAAATATTTAAATATAAAATTTAATTAATTATTAAAAAATTTAATTTTAATTTAAAAATTGGTTTTAATTTTTTATTAATCTAAGTATATATAATTATACGAATATATATATATATATATATATAATTTTAAGAAAATTTAATTTTTTAAAAAAAAATATTTATTTAATATAAAATTTTAATAATTAAAGAAATTTATAATTAGAAATAATTTAAAATAAAGATAAAATTTGTGCCAGCAATTGCGGTTATACAAGATTTATAAATTAATTTTAGAAATTATAATAAATTTAAATTAGTTTTTATAAAAGGTTAAATTTTAGGTTGAATTAGGATTTAATTTAAATATAAATAATTAAAGTATAATGAAAATTAAAAAAATATTTAAAAGACTAGGATTAGATACCCTATTATTGTATAATAAAAGAAAAAATTTAGGTATTAATTGATAGATCACTAAACTTAAAAAATTTGGCGGTATTTTAAAAAATTTAGAGGAATTTGTTTTGTAATTGATAGTCCACGATAAGATTAACTTTAAATTTAAGTTTATATATTTCCGTATAAATAAATTTTTTAAAATATTATTTAAATTTATATGAATGAAATTATTTATTAATATAATTAAATCAGGTCAAAATGTAGCTTTTTTAAAGAAAGAATGAATTACAATAAATTTATATTTTTAAATAAATTTTAAAATTATAATTAAGAATTTAAAAGTAAATTTAATTAATTAATTAAATTGATTATTTTTTAAAATATGTACATATTGCCCGTCATTTTCAAATAAATTGAGACAAGTCGTAACAAAGTAAAAATTCCGGAAGGAATTTTTAGAATATTAATTTTAGTTTATATAAAATATATTATTTACAATAATAAGAAATAATTATATTATAAATTAAATTTAAAATAAATATTTAATATATATATATATATATATATATATATATATGAATAGTAAAATTTATTAAAAAAAATATTTTTAAAGAAATTAAATTTTAGTAAAATAAATAAAAAAATTAAATAATTAAAATAAGTATATTAATAGAAATATAAATATTCAAAAGAAAATAAAATTTAAAAAAAAAGAAATTATTTTTTGTACCTTTTGTATCAGGGTTAATTTAAAATTTTAATTTAAAATTATTTTTCGAAATAATAAGATTTAAATATAAATAATAGTTAATGTAAAAAAATTATTATAAATTTATATTTGGAAAAGAAATTTTAATCGAGTATTAAGATATCTAATAATTTAATAGATGAATTTAATTCATATAAATTAATATAATTAATTAATAAATTTTTTTTATATATATATATATATATATATATATTAATTAGTTTTTAGTTTATAAAGAATTTTAGGGTAAGCTTAAAATTTAGTTTAAAATTTAGGTATAAAATATATATTTATATATAAATTAAAATTTTTAATTTTAATAAAAATGTAATAATTTAAAATTAAGATTATATAATTAAAATAGAATTTTAAAGTTATATTAAATTAATTTAATAAATAAAATATTAAAAAAAATAATGATTAAATTAGTATAAAATTTTTTTTAAAGAAATTAAATTTTTAAAAATTTAATTTTAAGGAATTAGGCAAAGAAATATTATTTTGGAAAATAAAATAAAAAATTAATTCAATTTAATATTTATAAGTTCACCTGTTTAACAAAAACATGTCTTTTAGATTATAATTTAAAGTCAAATCTGCTCAATGATTTAAATATTAAATAGCTGCAGTATTTTGACTGTACAAAGGTAGCATAATCAATAGTTTTTTAATTAAAAGCTGGAATGAATGATTTAATGAGATTTAAGCTGTCTCAAGATTAAAATTAAAATTTTTTTTATTAATTAAAAAATTAATATGAATTTAAAAGACGAGAAGACCCTATAGAATTTTATTTTATTTAATTTAAATTAAAAAATTATATTATTAAAATTAAATTAAATTAAATTTAATTGGGGAGATTATTAAATTAAAGAAACTTTAATAAAATAAAACAATAATTTATGGATAAATGATCTTAAATTTTAGATTAAAAGAAAAAAATTACCTTAGGGATAACAGCGTAATTTTATTGGATAGTTCATATTAATAATAAAGTTTACGACCTCGATGTTGAATTAAGATAAAATTTAAATGGAAAAATTTAAAATTTTTAGTCTGTTCGACTATTAAAATCTTACATGATTTGAGTTCAGATCGGCGTGAGCCAGATCGGTTTCTATCTTTAAAAATATAGAATTATTTTGTACGAAAGGACTAATAATTTTTAATAATTAATATAATTGAATAATTATAATATAATGTTATCTTGGCAGATTAGTGTAATAAATTTAGATTTTATTAAAGTAAATTTAATTTTACAGATAATATATTAAACAAATTAATATTTATATATATATAATAATTGTTATTCTAATTTTAGTAGCAGTTATAATTTTAATTTCAGTAGCATTTTTAACTTTAATAGAGCGGAAATTATTAGGATATATTCAAATTCGGAAAGGTCCTAATAAATTAGGAATAGTGGGATTATTACAACCATTTAGAGATGCAATTAAATTATTGGCTAAGGAAGATTTATTTATATTAAAATTAAATTATTTATATTATTATTTTTCTCCAGTGTATAGATTAATATTAACTTTAATAATATGGATAATTTATCCATTTTTTACAAATTTAATAATAATAAATTATGGATTAATTTATTTAATGTGTTGTTTAGGATTAGGGGGATATGGAACATTAATCTCAGGGTGAGCTTCTAATTCATCTTATGGTATATTAGGATCAATACGGTCTTTAGCTCAATCTATTTCTTATGAAGTTAGATTAGCTATTATTATAATTTCTTCAATATTATTAATTAATAGATTTAATTTTAATAATTTTAAATTATATCAAGAATTATGTATTATAATATTATATATGTGACCAGTTAGATTTATATTTTTTTTTAGAATTATAGCAGAATTAAATCGGACACCTTTTGATTTTTCAGAAGGGGAATCTGAATTGGTATCAGGATTTAATGTAGAATATAGAAGTGGAAGATTTATTTTAATTTTTTTATCAGAATATTCAAGAATTTTATTTATAAGATTTTTATATGTATTATTTTATTTAGGTTCCGATTATTATAGATTTATATTTTATTTAAAAATTATAATAATTAGGTTTTTAGTATTATGAATTCGAGGAACATTACCACGATTCCGATATGATTTGTTGATATATTTTTGTTGATTAATTATTTTACCATTTTCTTTAAATTATATTTTATTTATACTTATATTTAAAATTATAGTTTAAAAAAGTAGTTTAAGATAATAGAATATTAAAAATTCTATATTATGTTTTCAAAACATATACTTTATCAAGTTCATTATCTAAAATAATATTTTATCTCAAAAATTTATTAATAAAGGATTTAAGATATAATAAGAGAAATAAATTACAGTAATTCATTGACTAATAATAATAAATGGGGGTTCTACAGGTTGGGATCCAAGTCATGTTAAAATTAAAACAATATTGATAAAAATTCAAAATAGAATTTGGTTAATTGGATAAAATTTTATTCTTTGAAATTTATTATTGTTAAAAAATGGTATAGTTATTAAAATTAAAATTGATATTAAAAGGGCAATTACACCCCCTAATTTATTAGGGATTGAACGTAAAATTGTGTAAGCAAATAAAAAGTATCATTCAGGTTGAATATGAATAGGGGTAATTATTGAATTTGCTATAATAAAATTTTCTGGATCTCTAAGAATAAATGGATTTAATAAAGTTATTATTAATAATAAAAAAATTATTATAATAAATCCATATAAATCTTTTAAAGTAAAATAATTATGGAAAGGAATTTTGTATAAATTTCTATTAATTCCTAAGGGATTATTTGATCCAGTTGTGTGAATAAATAATAGATGAATAATTACTATAGCAGAAATTAAAAATGGGAGAATAAAATGGAATGAAAAAAAACGATTTAAAGTTGGATTTCTAACAGAAAAGTCTCCTCATACTCATTCAACAATAATTTGACCAAAATATGGAATTGTAGAAATTAAATTTGTAATTACAGTTGCTCCTCAAAAGGATATTTGACCTCAAGGTAAGACATATCCTATAAATGCTGTACCTATAGTAGTTAAAAAAATAATAATTCCAACTAATCAAGGTTTTATTAATTTATAAGAACCATAATAAATTCCTCGTCCAATATGAATATATAAACAGAAAAAGAAGAATGAAGCTCCATTCATATGAATTAATCGGAAGATTCATCCAAAATTAACATCTTGAATAATATGAATAATTCTATTGAAAGCTAATATTGAATTATTACAATAGTGTATTGATAAAAATAAACCTCTGATAATTTGAATTATTAAACATAATCCCAGGATAGATCCAAAATTTCATCAAATAGAAATATTTAAGGGTGTTGGTAAATTAATAAAAGAGTTATTTAAAATATTTAAAATTTCATTTTTTTTTATAATTGATTTATACATATTTAAAAAATAATTGACGAAGGGGAAGTTTAATTTTATAACAAATATTTATAATACAAACTATGGAATAAAATAAATAATTTATTATAAAAAAAGTAATTTTAGAATAATTATTATGGTAAATTTCAAAAAAACTTAATTCAAAATTTGTATTTAAGTAGTCAAATCAAATTAAATTTCTGTTTCAAAAAAAATTAAATTTTCATAATATAAAAAATAAAATTATTAAAGGAATAAATTTAATTAAATTAAAAATTATAAATTTAAAACTAAAATAAAATAGTTCATTATTAGCTAATCTTGTAATGTATATAAAAATAATTATTAATCCACCAATTATAATTAAAAAAATAATGTACGATCTTCAGGAATTAATTAATATATTTGATTTTAGGGAAATTAAAATAGTTAGTGAGATTAGTAGAATAGTTAAATTAAAAGGATTAAATTTATTAAATTTAGAAGGTAAAGATAGAATTAATAGTATTAAAAAATTAATTAAAATAGGATAAAAATTTAAATAGATATAGGTTAAATTAATTCAGAAAATAGTTTAATTAAAATTTTAATTTTGGAGATTAAAGATATAAATTTAAATTTATTTTTTTGAAGCTAAAAAATTTTATTTAATTTTAATTTACAAGATTAATGTTTTTTTTAAACTATAAAGCTAGCTAATATTATATGATTATATTTTATCAATTTATATATTTATTATTACTTGTTTTATATTTTCTTATTATTATAAACATATTATATTAACTATTATTAGGTTAGAATTTATTATAATTTCAGTCTTTTTTAATATATTTATTATTTTAGTAATATTAGAGAGAAATTTATTTTTAATAATTATATATTTGACTATAGGGGTATGTGAGGGAGCTTTAGGATTAGCATTACTTGTATTAGTAGTACGATATTATGGGAATGATTATATAAATTCTATAAGTTTAATAAAATGATAATATTAATTTTTTCGTTAATTTTTTATTTTATTTTTATATATAAAATTAATAAAAATTTGGTATTAATTAATTTTTTATTTACTATTACAATAAGATATATTTTAATAATTATAAATTATCCTTTAAATTTAATAAATTTATGAATAAATATTTATTATATATTTTCTATAGATTTGTATTCATTTGGGTTAGTTTTATTAAGTGGTTGAATTTTAGAATTAATATTACTTACAAGTATAAAAATTTTGTTAAAAAATAATTTATTATTTATATGGATTATAAATATGTTATTATTAATTTTAATTTTATGTTTTACTTCAATTAATTTAATGTTATTTTATATTATATTTGAATCAAGGTTAATTCCAGTATTTTTATTAATTTTAGGTTGAGGGTTTCAGGTAGATCGTATTCAAGCAGGATTTTATATAATATTGTATACTTTATTTGGTTCTATACCTTTATTTTTTATAATTAATTATTTATATATAAAAAAATATTTTTTAATAATAAATTTTATAAAAATTGATCAAATTAGATTTTTAATTTATATTTTTATAGTTTTAGCTTTTTTAATTAAAATACCAATATATTTTGTTCATTTATGATTGCCTAAGGCTCATGTTGAAGCTCCTGTTATAGGTTCAATAATTTTAGCGGGAATTATATTAAAATTAGGAAGATATGGATTAATACGAATTTTATTAATAATAGTTAATATGAGAGTTAAATTTAATAAAATAATTTTAGTTATTAGATTAATAGGGGGATTATATTCAAGGTTAATTTGTTTATGTCAGGTTGATATAAAAATATTAGTTGCTTATTCATCTGTAGTTCATATAAGTTTATTATTATCAGGTTTAGTAACTTTATTTAATTGAGGGATATTTGGAGCTTATTTAATAATATTGTCACATGGATTATGTTCATCTGGAATATTTTGTTTAGTTAATATTAATTATGAACGTTTACATTCACGAAGATTATATATTAATAAGGGTATAATTAATTATTTTCCTTCATTTAGATTAATATGATTTTTAATTTGTTCTTCTAATATATCATTCCCTCCATCATTAAATTTATTTAGAGAAATTTTATTATTAAATTCATTAATTATTTGAAGTAAAATAATTATTTTAATTTTAATAATAATTTTATTTTTTAGAGCTTCTTATACATTATATTTATATTCATATAGACAGCATGGAAAATTAAATTTATTAAATTATTTAATTAAAAGTATTAATATATTAGAAAATTTTTTAATTTTATTCCATTGGATTCCTTTAAATGGATTATATTTATTTATGTATCTTTATTTGTAATTTAAATAGTTTATAAAAAAATAATGATTTGTGGAGTCATAGAAATATTAGTATTATTTTAAATAAATGATTTTTTATATAATTATTATTTATATATTTATATTTATAATTTTTTTTTTTTTTTCATTTTTATATTTATATATTAATAAAATAATTATTTTTTTAGAGTGGGAAATAGTTAAGATTTTATCAATTAAGATAGAATTTGTTATATTATTAGATTGAATATCTATATTATTTTCAGGGGTGGTTTTAATAATTTCAATAATAGTAATTTTATACAGAATTGAATATATAATAGAAGATAAAAATATTGAACGATTTATATATTTAATTGTATTATTTGTTTTTTCAATAATTATAATGATTATAAGACCAAATATAATTAGAATTTTAATTGGTTGAGATGGTTTAGGATTAGTGTCATATAGATTAGTGATTTTTTATCAAAATGAGAGAAGGTTTAATTCAGGTATAGTGACAGTTTTAACAAATCGGTTAGGTGATATTATAATTTTAATATTAATTGGTTTAATATTGTGTTTAGGGTCATGGAATTTTATATTTATTAATAAAATAAATATAATAATATTATTCATATTATTTATTTCAGCTATTACTAAGAGAGCTCAAATTCCATTTTCTTCATGATTACCAATAGCAATAGCAGCACCAACACCAGTTTCTTCATTAGTTCATTCTTCAACTTTAGTTACTGCTGGCGTTTATTTATTAATTCGATTTAATAATTTAATATTAGAAGTAAGTAATTTAATAAGATTTATTATAATTATTTCGGTTATTACAATAATGTTATCAGGATTGGGTGCTAATATTGAATTTGATTTAAAAAAAATTATTGCTTTATCAACTTTAAGACAATTAGGATTAATAGTTTTTTGTTTATCTTTAGGTCTTAAAGAAATTTCTTTTTTTCATTTATTGACTCATGCAATATTTAAATCTATATTATTTATATGTTCAGGTGTAATTATTCATACTATATTAGGGAATCAGGATATTCGGATGATTAGTATAGTAGTAAGGAATTTACCAATAATTAGAATATTATTTAATTGTTCATCTTTATCATTGTGTGGAATTCCTTTTATATCGGGATTTTTCTCTAAAGATTTAATTTTAGAAAAATTTTTAATAAGGTCAATTAATTTTTATGTATTTTGTTTAGTATTTTTTTCTATAGGATTGACGGTAATATATACAATTCGTTTAATATATTATTCATTTATTAAAGTTTCTTGTAATGTATTAAATTATAATTATAATAGATGTAGAAATAAAATAGGAATTTCTATATTTATATTATTTTTTATATCTATTGTTGTTGGTACTATTTTAAGATGATTTTTATTTACAGGTAAAAATTTAATTTATTTACCAGAAAAAATAAAATTATTAATTTATTATTTTATAGGATGAGGGTTATTTATTGGTTATTTTATATCTAAAGTTTCATTTAAAAATAATTATTTTTATAAGTTTATAAATAAATATATAAAATTTTTTATAACTTTATGGTTTATACCTTATATTTATGGGTTTAAAATTAAAAATATTTATTTAATAGTTAATAGATTTATTTATAAGATTGAGTTAGGGTGAATTGAATATATTTTTGGAAATAATTTAATTAAATTTATTAATAAATTGTATAATTTGGATATATTTTATAAAAGAATCTTTAAAATATTAATTGTTTTAAGATATTTAATATTGATTATTTTAATTTTTATTTAG